>WNWK01030589.1:0-23387 GCA_009830355.1 Cherax destructor
AAACCCCAAGAATACACTCCCAGAATACCTCCCAAGAATACCTCCCAAAATACACTCCCAAGAATACCTCCCAAGCATACACTCCCAATAATACACTCCCAAGAATACCTCCCAAGAATACACTCCCAAGAATACACTCCCAGTCATACGGGTTCCTGAGGAACAAGATAATTTGAAATAATATTCCAATTCAAATTTTGAGAGCCCCTGTGTATTATTGTTGTTCTAATCTACAGAACAAAATATTTTTGTGTATAGATATCAGAAACAATTTTAAAATAAATATTTAAACTTTAGAAAATATTAAACATAATGAAAATTCTGTATATCTAAAGAAAACGAAGTTCATGAAATAGGCGACAAAAATCTTTGACTTAGATAGGTAACTAATATTATAAAGGCAAAAGATAATATACTCAAATAAATTTTAATCGTGGTCAAAATAAGACAAAGATAAGTGAAAAGTATTGAAAAGAACATAAAATAAGAAAGAAGGAGCACTGCAGCAGGCCTACTGGCCCATGCGAGCAAGTCCAATTCACCTCCTAAACCAATGACCCCTGTCAGGTCAGGTCCATCCACTTAAGGAAGGACGGATCGCCTTCAGACCTATTACCTGTATTTTGTAACCTATTTTTGAAACTGCACAACTTTTAGCTTCTATGACGGTACTCGGGAGTTTGTTCCATCATCCACAACTTTATTACTAAACCAACTTTCCTATATCTTCCTGAATCTGAATTTTTCCAACTTAAAACCATTGCTGTGAATCCTGTTTTGGCTGGAATTTTTAACCTATTTACATCTCCTTTATTTATTCCTGTTTTATTTAACACCTCAATCATATTCCCCCTTTCTGTTTCTAGAATGCAGATTCGGCCCAGTCTATCTTCATAGGGGTTTCTGATACGGGATCCTTTGTAATCCTCCTCTCGTTTTTCAGTTCATTTATATCCATTCTGTTATACAGTGACCAGAACTGTGCAGCATAATCTAGATGAGGCCTAACCAAAGATATATGAAGTTCAAGAATAACCTGAGGACTCCTATTATTTATGCTCCTTGATATGAACTCAAGGATTCTTTTCATAATCAGTAATATTAAGATCTACATTATTAAGTTTATAAGTGGCATGGTTATTTTCTTGTCCAATGTTTAGAACTTTGTATTCGTCTATATTAAACTGCATCTGCCACTTCTCCGACCACTGCATCAGTCTATTCAAATCATCCTGGAGTGCTCTAATGTCCTCATTAGAATGAATTGGACGGTCTATTTTGGTGTCATCAGCAAACTTGTTTATGTCGCTATTTATTCCCTCATCTATTCGTTTATGTAAATTGTGAACTAAGGGCCCAACACTGACCCCTGTGGAACACTCGTGACACGCCATCCTCCCCAACTCTGATTTCTCCCCACTGCTGCAAATTCTGCTGCCTATCTGTCAACCATGCCTCTACCCAGGAAAAACTCCTATTCCATGTGCCTTAATTTTCCTCCAATAGCCTCTGATGTGGAACTCTATCAAAGCCTTACTGAAGTCCATATACACAATATCATATTGTATTAATATTGGTAGAATTACCGACAATATGTTAGTAAAAGGACACAAATGCAACTAATGTTGACAAAGCTCCTGGAGATCGAAACGTTGCCACAATATAATGTCACATTAGTTGCATTTGTGTCCTTTTACTTAACACAATATTATATTCATTACCATGATCTACCTTTTCAAATACCTTGGAGAAAAAGTTAGTAATTTTGTAGGCAGGACGCCCCTTTGTAAAACCGTGCTGAGATTCATTAATCAATTTATGTCTTTCGAGATGGCTAAGAATTGCCTCGACAGTTATATATTCCATAAATTTTCCCACTATGGAGGTAAGGCTTATTGGTCTATAGTTCGAAGCTAAAGACCTGTCTCCTGCTTTGTAAATAGGTATTACATTTGCCATTTTCCACTTGTCTGGCACTATGCCAGTTTGTAGTGATATGTTGAAAAGACTAGCAAAGGTTTGCTAAGCTCCTCCTTACATTTCTTTGAAACCCTTGCAAACAGTTCATCAGGGCCTGGGGATTTGTTTGGTTTTAATTTTTCTATTTCTCTGAGGACCATGTCACTAGTTACCCTAGTCGTGCGTGTGTATTGTCATCGTGTTCTATATAATTTATTATTTCTGGAATTTTGCTAGTATCTTCCTGCATAAATACTGAGAGGGAAATAAGAGTTAAAAATTTCACACATTTCCTTATCCTCTCAGTGATCTGACCTGAGTTACTTTTGAGTGGCCCAATCTTGTCCCTAATCTTCTTTATATACCTGAAAGAAACCTTTTGGGTTAGTCTTTGAATCCCTTGCCACTTTAGTCTCATAATCTCTTTTAGCTTTTCTTATTCCTTTTTTTATTTCTCTCTTTAATTGAATGCATTGATTTCATAACTGTCCATCCCCTCTTCTGATACGTCTATATATGCCTCTCTTTTGACCAATGAAATATTTTAATCTATTGTTTATCCATTTGGGGTTATTTTTGGTTCATTTAATTTCCCTATTTGGAACATAAGTTGTCTGAGCAGCTAGAACTATGCTCTGAAAAACGTCATATTGGCAACCAACACCGCCTACCTTACCCATAGTCTGGTCGTTCCAATATAGCCCACCTAGTTAATTTTCAGTTCAATAAAATCGGCCAAGTGGAAGTCTGGGACAGAGATTTGATTGTGGTTATTTGGGTAATTCCATTATATGTATATTTAAACTAAGTGATTTGTGATCGCTTTCCCCAAGCTCATCATTAACCTCAAGATTATTAATTAGTGATTCATTTTGGCAAGAACCAAGTCAACAGATTGTTCCCTCTAGTTGGTTCTGTCACATACTTTTAAAACCAATCCTGAACCGTATCAAAAAGTCACTAGACTCAATATTTCCTGTCATTTTGTTTCAATCAATTTGTCTAAAGTTAAAATCTCCCATTAACACGACATTTTCTATTTAGACGCCTTATGAATTTCATCCCATAGCAGCTAACTGTACTCCCTATCAAGATTGGGGGCCTACAACTCACACCCAAAATTAATTCGTCAGGACCCTCGAGAAACTGTACCCAACCAGATTCTGTGTCCGATGCTTCATCTTATATCTTGTCTAACACAACAACTTAAATTATCTCTGACATACATCGCCACTCCACCACCTTTCCTGTTGGCGCTATCAGTGTGGAATAGTTTAGCCTTGTTTGTGGCATTCACAAGGCATTTCTCAATCTTTCAAGTTGAACCAGGTCTCCGTTATAGCAATAATATCTATATTACCTGCTTGCAAGTAATCTTAGCTTATCTATCTTATTTCTTATACTCCTAATATTAGTATAGTAAACCTTAAGGGAGCTAGTCACCTCTGCCCTCTACTGTCTCTCTTTTTTTGTTGATCAATTGCTTTGCCTTTACTAGCAACTTTATTTTGAATATTGTCTATTAAACATATACCTGAGGTATCCTGGTAATATCTGCTGCTTTCATCCCTTGTACTTCACCTTGATTGTTTCCACACACACCCATACCTTTATAATCTATCAGTTTTAAAGTCCTAGACAAGTCATCAATGGCCCTCTCAATTGAGTTGGCTAATGCAACCAATCCAACATATCACGTTTGCCATAAAATTCGTCCCAGTTATCAATGAATGGGATTGTCAGTCCCTCCTTCAACACTGAGATTAAAGCACTACAACATGCCATGGTGCTCTATAACTCTCCTCACAGAGCTACGACAGGATGACTTTTCGTGACCACTGACCTCGTTATACCATCATATATATCTGGGGAAAACAATATTAGCAACGTCAGGACAGTTATCTGGGACAATAACATAACAAACTTAACAAAATGTCTGCTGTATTGTACACAATATTCATCTCTTTTTGCAACTGAATTTGACATATATTCTTTTATAGCATTTTTTTTAATTTCATTTTAAGAAACTGAATAGTGAAAATATAGCATTGAAACATTAAAATACTTTATAGAAATGAACTTTAACATTTGAAGGGGATCGGATCTTAAAATCCACAAAATCTGGAACTGAAAAATCCCAACATATGACGTATTTACAAGGTGTCCTCGGACAACGGTATATACACAGAGGTTCGTATCTCTGTGTATATATGCTGAGACTTTACCTTCTGCAATCATTTCCTATATTTTAGTTTCAAAATACAACAATTTGTGGATTCAATCTCTAAAATTAAATATCTAATCAGGGATGTTAGGAAGTTTTCTTCAGTCATAGAGTTGTAAGGAAGTGGAATAGTCTTGCAATTGATGTAGTGGAGGCAGGAACCATTCATAGTTTTAGGACGAGATTTGATAAGAGTAAGGTGATGAGGAATCAAACGATTTAAATAAAGAAAAATTGGATATCACATTGGAGAGAGGATTATGGAAGAAGTAAATGTTTTCAGATATTTGGGAGTTGACGTGTCAGCGGATGGGTTTATGAAGGATGAGGTTAACCATAGAATTGATGAAGGAAAAAAGGTGAGTGGTGCATTGAGGTATCTGTGGAGACAAAAAAACGTTATCCATGGAGGCAAAGAAGGGAATCTACGAAAGTATAGTGGTACCAACACTCTTATATGGTGTGAAGCATGGGTTGCAAATGCTGCAGCGAGGAGGAGGCTGGAGGCAGTGGAGATGTCCTGTCTAAGGGCAATGTGTGGTGTAAATATTATGCAGAAAATTCGGAATGTGGAAATTAGGTGAAGGTGTGGAGTTAATAAAAGTATTTGTCAGAGGGCTGAATAGGGTTGTTGAGGTGGTTTGGTCATTTAGAGAGAATGGATCAAAGTAGAATGACTTGGAGAGCGTATAAATCTGTAGGGTAAGGAAGGAGGGTAGGGGCCGTCTAGAAAGGTTGGAGGAGGGTAAAGAAGATTTTGTAGGCGAGGGCTTGGTCTTCCAGCAAGCATGTGTGAGCGTGTTAGATAGGAGTGAATGAAGACGAATGATTTTTTGGACCTGATGAGCTGTTGGAGTGTGAGCAGGGTAACATTTTGTGAAGGGATTCAGGGAGATTAATTTATATTTCCACGACATGCTAACTACCAAGAGTCAGCTGGGCTAAAATGAATGTTGCTGTCACTATTAGAGTTAAACACTGCCAGTATATATCACCTCTTCACCCCTTTCCACTACCTCTTCTTACAATATACCCCAGAACTCAGTTAATTGATTTAGTTGGACTTGAGTCCTGGAAATGGGAAGTACAATGCCTGCACTTTAAAGGAGGGGTCTGGGATAGTGACAGCTGGGAGAGACTATTCTCAGCTGTCGTATCTGAGCGCCTCTGCAAAGACAGTGATTATGTATGAGTGTGATGAAAGTGTTGAATGATGATGAAAGTATTTTCTTTTTGGATTTTCTTTCTTTTGTCCCACCCTGCCTCGGTGGGAGACGGCACTTGTTGAAAAAATATATTATATATATATATATATATATATATATATATATATATATATATATATATATATATATATATATATATATATATATATATATATATATATATATATATATATATATATGCAAATTAACGACTGTAAAAAAGTAACACGTGTTATTGCATTTCGGAAGTCATGATGACAGCTTTGAGGGGACTTGAGCTAGAGTTCGTCATGGAGTCGCTCATGGGAATTTCATCTGTGAAAACTTGTTGCAGTTGTGGTCACAGTGGAGCCCATACTAATCTCTTTATGGTATATAAATATTTCCTACGAACTGGGCCAGCTGGTTACGACTCACTCACCATGAGTGTCGTGAGTCAAGTTAGCAATAAACACCCATGGGTGCCCCCTTTTGGACCAAGCTGCTTCTCAGCATTGTTAGATTCCAAGACCAAGCTGAACTGGTCTCAGCATTGTGGCACTCACAAGCTTAACAGCAGTGCCGGCAACAAGGCATCTGAGGGTGTTGCCAACCACACTGCTTGTATGTACATTGTTTAGAGTTGAAAAAATAATGGATTTCAGCGAAGTCACAGGCAACGACTATAAGGTTATTGAGCCGTGTGTATTAGTGAGCAGCAATGCAAATAAAATACTAAGTTTTTAGCTATAAATCTTGAAACAATAATAATTGTTTATAACACTTAATATACGATGTCCAATTTTCGTCCAAAATTACATAAAAGACGAAGTGGAACAAGAAAACGTGATGAGAACGTTGACTTACATTGTACATTACAATGAAAAACGTTGAAAGAAAGATTGTAAGGAAACAGACGATGAAATCACATTCAAACCGATGTTAGTGTAAACCGATGTTACAGTGTAAACCGATGTTACAGTGTAAACCGATGTTACAGTGTAAACCGATGTTACAGTTTAAACCGATGTTACAGTTTAAACAGATGTTACAGTGTAAACCGATGTTAGTGTAAACCGATGTTAGTGTAAACCGATGTTAGTGTAAACCGATGTTAGTGTAAACCGATGTTAGTGTAAACCGATGTTAGTGTAAACCGATGTTACAGTGTAAACCGATGTTAGTGTAAACCGATGTTAGTGTAAACCGATGTTAGTGTAAACCGATGTTACAGTGTAAACCGATGTTACAGTGATAACCAATGTTAGTGAAAACCGATGTTAGTGAAAACCGATGTTAGTGAAAACCGATGTTAGTGAAAACCGATATTAGTGAAAACCGATGTTAGTGATAACCAATGTTAGTGAAAACCGATGTTACAGTGATAACCAATGTTAGTGAAAACCGATGTTACAGTGATAACCAATGTTAGTGAAAACCGATGTTAGTGAAAATCGATGTTAGTGAAAACCGATGTTAGTGAAAACCGATGTTAGTAAAAACCGATGTTAGTGAAAACCGATGTTAGTGAAAACCGATGTTAGTGAAAACCGATGTTAGTGAAAACCGATGTTAGTGAAAACCGATGTTAGTGAAAACCGATGTTAGTGAAAACCGATGTTACAGTGAAAATCGATTTACAGTGAAAACCGATGTTACAGTGAAAACCGATGTTACAGTGAAAATCGATGTTACAGTGAAAACCGATGTTACAGTGAAAATCGATGTTACAGTGAAAACCGATGTTACAGTGAAAATCGATGTTACAGTGAAAATCGATGTTACAGTGAAAACCATGTTACAGTGAAAATCGATGTTACAGTGAAAACCGATGTTACAGTGAATACCAACAATTCTTTTCTGGGTGAAAATGTTATGTTTTTGACAACTAAGTTACAAAGCTCCAAAACTGACTACCTACTTATGTTATAAACGCCAAAAAAAGGCTGGATAAATTCTGTACAAATATCAGATTCAACTACATTGTATAATGCGACTCTGAACAATAGTGACATTACAAGACGCCATACCCAGCCCTTCTAGAGCAGGGTAGGTGCCAGAGCCAGAGCTTGCTAAGACCTGCAACTCACAAGACTGCCCTTCCCATTAGCTCCCTGGGGCGGGAAGATGGCAGACCAGAGGCCTAGCTTCTCCCTACGAGCCCCGTGAGGGCGGGGAATGTGGCTAGGCCTGGGAACAGTTGGTCCCAACGATGAGGGGGTACTTGTACCTCCTCCCATGCAGAAAATAGGTCTCAGACACTCCCAAGACAGGGAGCCAAGGCCGGGGTCACCATCTGGAAAAGACCCTGGCCAGGAGAGTACCGGCGAATCTACAACAACAGCAGTGACGTTACATCAGAAACTATCTCAGGACTATGGTAGGACCATAACTCATTTAGATCATGGTGATGAAAGTAATAAGAGTTATGGTAGTTGTTCCTTTATTTCAATTCAGCCTTTTTTTTCAATGATCAACCGAGGAAGAGATGTAGTCAGGGTTAGGGATTGACGGACAGTAACCTCGGTCATTCACTCGAGCCAACTTCATGGCGCTTACCTCAAAATATTGTAATTGCTAGATAGTTTTAGTATATAGTTACAATAATGAATTAATAATAACCGAGTAAGTTTTCCTTCTAGCCATCTGCGAGTGTGAAGAAAGTGGAAGACAAGGGAAAGAGTCTTCTGCTGAATTACTGTAATGTCTAGAATTCATTCACCTCTTCGCTCTCGGGCCAGGAGGTTGTCTTGCACAGTTGTTCCTGAGTTTGCACTTGGCGCATCCAACGACCAGTGGCCTCTGGTGGGAACTTGTGGAGTGACACAGTTTTCTTCAAGCAGCAAAATGGTGGAGTTGTATCGTCGCCGTATTAACACTGTCTGTGTTGAATTGGTAAAAGGAGCCATTTATCCTACCAATGCCGGAGTTTTGCTGCCAGCTATCATCAGAGACGTTTATGGAGTTGAACATAGGGGACATTTATGGCATTGCATTAAATGGGAGTGCAAGGATATTCATCAAGCTTAACACGGCGGCTGTATACGACAAACTTGTGGAAAAGTATGAAGAAGTTTGCCTTCCTGTGACTGCTGCAGTGGAGGTAAAGCTCAAGGATGTCTCCAGACGTTACACATGGATCAAGATTAGAATTTGCCATTCGGCGACGGAGCAGGATGTGAGAGCTGCATTTTCGGTGTATGGTGTGATACATTATGCAGCTATGGGAAGGTGGACAGATGGTTTTTATGCAGGAGTCCCAGAAGGGTCTTTCAACTTGAAGATGACTTTACGGAAGCCTATTACATCCTATGTGGTGTTGGAAGAGTTTAGGTCACAAGTTTATGTGACTTATGCTGGGCAAAGGTGTACTTGTAGACTTTGTGACTCTTATGAGCATATTGCTGCTGAGTGTGAGGGCGCAGGACAACGAATGGGAGACACCCTGGGATGGACAGGGTGTAGCCTGAGGAAAGGATGAACAGTGATGTTTGTGACATCAGTGGAGAAAGTGGAGTACAGAGTTACATGGAACAGTGGACTGTGCCATTGAGCACTGCGGTAAGTCGCAGGGATGGAAGTGTGTGAGAACGCTTGTGAAAGGGAGGAAATTTACATGGATGTAGGGTTTGAAGGCAGTTTTGCCTGGTGTTGAAGGACTGTTGGACAGTACAAGGGGAAGGTGCTTGAGGTCTCTATGAGCCCTGGTGTGAGGTGAGGGACGACGACCATTCGGGAGACACCCTGGGATGGACCAGGGTGTGCCTGAGAAGTGAGGAGACAGTGATGTTGTGCATCAGTGGGAAAGTGGAGTGACATAGTACAGGGAACAGTGGACGTGTGTGTGACCCTGCGGTACAGTCGCAGGGAGTGGAAGTGTGTGAGAACGTCTTGTGCAAGAGGAATTGACATTGGATGTGGGTTTGAGGCAGTTTTGCCTGAGGTATTGCAGGGACTGTTGGACAGTACCCAAGGGAGGTGCTTGAGGTTCTGTGAGCCCTGGTGGTGGGTTATTGGGACGACGACCATTCGGGAGACACCCTGGGATGGACCAGGGTGTGCCTGAGGAAGTGAGGAGTGACAGTGATGTTGTGGCATCAGTGGGAAAGTGGAGTGACATAGTACAGGGAACAGTGGACGTGTGTGTGACCCTGCCGGTACAGTCGCAGGAGTGGAAGTGTGGAGAACGTCTTGTGCAAGAGGAATTGACATTGGATGTGGGTTTGGAGGCAGTTTTGCCTGAGGTATTGCAGGGACTGTTGAACAGTACCCAAGGGGAGGTGCTTGAGGGTTCTGTGAGCTCTGGTGGTGGGTTATTGGGTGAAGTAGGTACAATGGGGGAAGATGGACTGGAGGCTTTACACTTGAATGTGCAAGAGGTGCAAGTGTCAGTGCATCAGGAGGATGAGAGGTTGGATATGGAGGTTAGTAGTGATTCTCGCAAGAGGTCGACGAAGAGTGAGGAGGATGACGTCCTGACTCCTGGTCAAGGGACCGGTAAAAAAGTATTGGTTGAGGAGCCTCGTCAGACTTCCAAGATTGTAGATGGTGTGAGTGAGACGAGGGGTAAGAGGTCCCTGGTTAAAGGTCTTGGGACTGGAAAACAGGCATCGATCAGGGATGGAAGATCTAAGGGAAAGCCACCTCTAGCATTTTCAGGTGCCTCACGTTAAATGTTAATGGGCTGAAGGATGAAGTGAGAAGATCGTGGGTAGTGGGGACTCTAAGACGTTTGGCGATTGCTGTGGCGTTTTTGCAGGAACATAACTATAAGTATGGAAGAGATCTTTTGCTGCCTGGGTATAGAGTGTATGCGGGGTGTTCGGGTAAGTTCACGGGTGGTGCAGCGGTAGTAGTGAACGAAAATAGCCCCTTTCAGCTTTTGGCATGGGAGGAGGGGAGGGAGGGAGGGTGGTGAAGGTCGATGGGGACTGGGGAGGTGTGAGGGTGACGTTTGTGGGGGTATATTTGCCGGCTGGGAGCAGTAGAAGGATCAAGGAGGATTTTGTTAGGGATCAGTTGGTTTTTTCTTGGGAGGTATGGCAGAGGTAGGGGTGATAGGGGGTGATTGGAACAGTATTATTAGGAAGAAGGATGTGGAGCCGAGAGGGGCGGGTTGTGAATTGGGCGTGTTGAGGGACGTTTTGGGAGTGCTGGGGTTGTAGATGTGGTGGGAGGTGGCTGGAAGGTGGACCACACATTTATTAGAAGAGGCTACGCTGCTCGCTTGATAGAATTTACGTGTCTCGGGCTGTGGATGTAGGGAGGTGAGGTGTGTGGACGTGGGGTTTTCTGACCACAGAAGGGTTGTGGTGGAACTGGCATAGGAGGATGGTAAGGTGGTATTCAGGGCATTGGAAATTAAACGTGCGGTTTTGGATGGAGAGGAGGGTAGGGCATGCTTTGAGAAGTGGTGGGAGTGTATGTGAGTGCAAGGGAAAGTGGTGGAAGATGTGGTGGGATGGTGGGAAGGGGTGGCTAAGCCGGCTATCAGAAAATTCTATAGGGTAAGGGGATGGGAGGAAGCGCAGTGGAGGTATGGTCTGGAGAAGTATTTGGAGGGACAGCTGGGGATTTGTTGTGAAGGGTAGGTCTGGTCGCCATATGGTCGAGATGGAGGAACTTAAGGATAGGCTGCGTGTACTGCAAAATGAGCGTTTTGATGCAATTCGATTACGTGGTGGGCTTGAGGAGGCTCTATGGGGTGATAGGCCGTCGGCATGTGTGTTGCGAAATTGTAGGAAATGGAGGGAGGGAATGATGGTATCGAGGATGGTGGTGGAGAATGACGAGGGTATGCATTGGGGCAGGTAATGAGGTCGACTGAGGCTATAAGTTTATATTTAACATCGTGGTTTCAGAGATACTTGAGGGCGGGGAATGTGGGGACAGGAGGGTGATGTTGTGGTAGAGGGAATTGTGCAGAAATTGGGAGATGAGGATAGGGAGGAAATGGGGAGTGATTAGTGAGGACGAGGTTTGGGGAGCTGTAAGTGGTTTGAGTAAACGAAAGGCGCCAGGGATGGATGGGATCCCTAATGACTTTTATGTAACTCATTGGGGTATCCTAAAGGAGTGTTTGGATAGGGTTCTTAATGGTATGAAGGAGAATGGGAGGATGGGGTTGACACAGCATACTGGGGTGGTGGTTTTGGTGGGCAAGGGAGGGGAGAGAGATAGAATCAAGAATTATAGAGGATTATCGTTAATTGCGCTGATTATAAGATATTTGCAAAAGTGTTGGGAATAGGATTAGGAGGTGGTTGGAGGAGTGGTAGAGGAAGGGCAGTATGGTATACCTGGCAGGTGTATGGCAAGGGGGCATGAAAGGATTAGGAAATTTATTGAGGACATGGAAAAGGAGTGGGGTTTCTTGCATTGGATTGGGAGGCAGCATATGATAGTGTGGATAGGGAAATGCTGTGGAGGATTATGAGGAAGCAGGGTTTTGGGGAAGAAATTGTAGGATGGGCTGAGACATTATATAGGGAAGCAAGAGTGAAGTACAAGTTAATGGGATGGTGGGTGGAGAAGTGTGTATGGGGAAGGGGTTGCGGCAGGGTTGTTCCCTGTCGCAAATCTTTGCATGTCTGCAGGACCTTTGTATAGATTAGTTAAGACAGAAGTGGGAGGGGGTGTGGGAATTTAAGTGGTGATGGGGTATCATTGGTTACGTGGATGATACTACAGTGCTGGTGAGAGGAGGGGGTTTGGAGGCTGTAGGGACGATCGTGGGGATTTTGGGAGAGTGACAGGTATGAGGATTAATAGGGCTAAGTCTTGCCTATTGGAAGTAGGGCGTGGGTGGGTGGAGGGTTGGGGTTGAGTGTGGGTGGTCAGTTGCTGATAGATTAAAGATATGTGGTATCATTTTTCTGAATGATTTGGGTGAAAGAGATGTGTTACTGTGGGAGGTGTAATGACTAGAGGCAATACAATGGATGAATGGGTGGAGGCCGGGGTTAACTATGTTGCAGCGTGTGATTGTGGTGAATGTTTTGGTTTATAGTAGATATGGCATGTGGCGAGATTACCCAATTCTGAAAGGCGATGTTGCGGAGTTGATACGAAGGGTCTTCAGGTATGTATGGGGTATGGTAGGCGATTGGTTGCGAAAGGAAGTTGTAATGAAGAGGTGGGTTTGGGGGTATGGGGTTAATTAATTTGGAGATGCGTGTCATGAGTGTGTATGTGAAGTCCTGCTTTCTGGAGAGGGAGGGGAACAGGGGAAACAAGTGGGTGGGGTAATGGGGGTATTGAAGAAATGGTGGAGGGGAAGGAATTGGACCAGTGTGGGAATATGTTGCGCAGGCTTTTGAGTGTGAGGAATCCGGCGAATGTTACGGCTAGTGTATTAGGGAGAGTCGGGGGAGGAAGGAGGTTTATGAGGAAGCGGTGTTTCCAGTGTATAATTGGAAAGGGATATGGAGTGGGTTGCGGGATATGTGGTTGAAGGCGAGATCAAGGGAGGTCATGTTTAGGTTTTTGCATGGGGTACTTGCTTCCAGGGCAGTTTTGTTCAAAATGGGGTTAGCAGGGGATGCCCGGTGTGTTAGGTGTGGAGGAGAGGATACAACATATCATGGGTTATATTTTTGTGATCAACTAGAGGACGTCCGGTATTGGGTGGGGGGAGTAGTAAGAGAAATGGGGGGAGGGGTTTATGTGTTTAGATATAGGGGGGGTGGAGGGATGTGTTAGGAGGGGGCTCATGTATTTGGCAGTGGATTTTGTGACTGTATCTTGGGCTTTGAGGGAACAACCTGGGAGTGTTCGGATAAGAGCTATTGCTGCAGTTATGTATAGAACGAAATGTAGGAACAGGTTATTATATGGGGAGGGGTGGGCTAGGTTTTTTACTACTGGTTATAGGGAACTTACGGTGGGGGGTTATTGGGGGTGGGGAGTGTGCTACGATGAAAGGGGCTATTTACGTAGGATGGGGTGAGGTTGAGAGAGTGTTTGTCTTGGTTGCATTTAGGCATGAATGTAGAGTGGGAAAGTGTATGTTGTGTTGTGGGGGAGGGGGGTTGACAGTGGACAACTCATTTTGGGAATGTGTAACCTGACTTTGGACTGGCAGTGGGGAAGGGATGCATGGAGTTGTGTGTCACGTTTTGTGTGAACTCTGGGAGACTGAAGACGGGAGGGGGGTTCATTGAGATGTGGCTTTCCCTGTTTGCAGCCTTTTGGTTTTCTTTCGGGTTTATTTTTTGTCCTATGTATAGCACGGCACTTGAGATAGGATGTTGCTGCTGCAAGTTTTGAGCTAGCAGGATGGTTAGGAGTTATGAGTGGATAGTGCACGCTTGTCAGGTCCTGTGAGGCCTTGTGAGTGATGCCTGTGAGGTGCTATTGCTTTGTATTAATAATAACTTTCAAGATAATTATGCATCAAAATTGTAAATATAACAGTTTGTGGGATATTTTCCTTATCATTATTGATATTGTAGTTTTTGTTATTATTCAGAGTGAAATAGGTATATTATGTACCCTGTGGGGTGTTACTAAGTTACATTGTGTTTTACCCTTGTTTTCAAGGGTTTCAGTATGTATTTTATAATGGTGTTTATAAAAAAGGAAGAAAAAATAAGTTTGAACAAGGTTAACAGTGTGTTCATTATGTAATTAATTATGTCAGGATGCTTCATGGTCCTGTATCAATAATAACTCATGTTTTTTTTTTTAAGGATGTTTAGTGTCCAGGTTTAGGGTGCTGAATCTTTGGATTTTAAGTCTTTCTGTTAAAAGCATATTGTGAGACATCTTGTGAAATGACAATGTTTATTTTGTGTCATGTCTGAGTAAGCATAATGAAAAACAAAAAGATGAATAACTTATAGGAGCTTGTCTGCAACATTTTGATACTGTGTTAGGGATATTTTTTATATTTTTTGTACAGATATCTTGATTTATATTGTGTCTTTCGTTGGGTGTTGCTATGAGTTAGCAGGTATAGTATGGACATATATTTTCGTAACGAGCGAGTGGGGTTCTGTTGACGTCTTGCAATTATTTCATTGGGTCTATGGGGAAGGGGGGGGATGACATGTGTCAGGGTGAGCTGTACTTATGATTGTGGATGCGGTCATAAATGGTATCATTAGTTGTACCATGGAGATGTAATGGATATTTTGTGTGGGTTTTGGTTAGCGCTTCTTTTGATTATAATAATTGTGTTGGGTTTTGGGGTTGTGTTTGATCGAGTGATATCTTGTTATTATCGTGATAAGTCCTGCTTTTATTCAAGGATTATGTGTATTCTTCCTTATGCTATGAGTTAATGTATCATGGGACTTGTTTTATTATCTCTTGTTGTTGGGTTGTGTAATGTATGATTGTACATATTTATTATTTTTATAAAAAAAATAGGTGTTGGGGTTGCAGTGTAAAGTATTCTATGTTTCATAAATATAATTAATTTCTGTTTTTTTTTTTTGTCATTATGGTAAGTGGGGTTTGTTTACATCCCACTGTTTGTTTTGAGCCTTTTGGGTGTGAGATGTTGTTAAGGTTTACGGTGTATGAACCTTGTATGGTCATTGTTTTGTATCAAGTTTGCATTTATAGTGAATGTCATGTTAAACATTACTGTATTCGTAATGTCAGTTAGTGTGGGTAACTAATGTACTGTTTCGTGTTGGGAGTAATTGTTCCTTTTGGTTATGATTTGTTATTGTATTATTACTATGTATGATGAAATATGTCTTTTAAATAAAATAAAAATAAAATGTCTAGAATATAGACAGGATTAGAGACACCTAGGCTCATTCTGCTCTCAGAAAAAAACATTGAAATTGTCTATGCAATCCACTGTCTTTCTCACTTTTATTTCTGTCGACCTCGCTTCTTCTTCCACTTGGGAATATTATAATGTTGTATACTCAACAACTACATACATAGCACCAAATTAGGCACTGAGAAGCACACACGAGATTCCCATCTCGTACATTATTTAACTTGTGCCATTTCCATGTAACTGTTCTCTTGGGGATAATTACAGATTCAGTCCCTTTCTCCAGAGAATATACGTTGCTAATGAGAAGACTCTAAGCATTTCTTTGGTGAAGCTTATTTTAACATTTTAATATTATTATTGCTAATAATAATAATACTGGTACCAGTATTATTAGTAGTAGTACTAGTAGTATAGTACTAGTAATAGAAGTAGTAGTAGAAGCAGCTGTAAGGGTAAACGTTGAGTTAGGTAGTTTGGGTCTGGTGGGGAGTGGTCGTTTAACCAGAGTAGGGGAGTTCCCCGCCTGTAACGCCCTCTGGGTAGTTTATTCTGTAAGGTGAACGTCAGGTGGAATTCAGTTCATTACGGGTTCCCACCATTGTTTGGTCCACAGTGAGTACACAGTGAGTACCCCTGAGCCGCATGTATTTAGTGTTAAAGAGGTCTGTTCTCTCCCTTCATGACTCAGCTTTGCAACAAGCAGAGCTTATATTGTTACTCATCGCGTGGAGGGAAGATACTAGAAAGGACTTAAGACCAAGCAGAAACCATCTCTTCTACTTATAGTTACTTGGGCGCCAACAACAGCCAAAGAGCGTCTACCAGTGACTCCTCCATGTGTCACTCTCATCACCTACCTTGACTTCTTCCCAGAGACGCCCATCTATCTCCGATGTTACCTGCCACCACCACTTCACCACACTACTTATATTAAACCCTCAGTTTAAGAGTAAGTACGATCTTGATTAAAATAGATATGTCTTATTTATATTAATAAAGATTTCCTTATTAAGATTCTAATTAATGTTTTTGTTAGTTGCTGTTATTATTGTTTTATCTTGTTAGTATTTTCATAACGTGTTTTTGCCATATCTCTGATATTCTGGCGACCTCGGCAGGAATTGTTTTCCGTATGAGGTCTTTACTGAATTACCAAAACGTTGATCATTATATTTTTAACATGTTAAGAGATATAGCAGCTTGGATTAGTAGTGCTGTGAGACTGTTAGTGTCTGGCCAAATTACCAGCTGTTTAGTGTATGACCTTAAGTATAGCTACTGAGAAGACAGACATAGCATTGGTCTTTGTTGTCAGTATTAGATAGTGATATTAAGTGTCCTTTCACCTTAATACTGGGAAATAGGTGTGCGGATTATATCCCTTTCTAAAGTTACGTTAATTATCTTGTTTAAGAATTAATGTAAGTGTCTGCCATAGAAGAAGAAAAGTTAGAGTTTGAAGGAAGAAATTTCTAAGAAGAATTTCTTATAAGATAGAAGAAAGAATAGACAGGAAAGATGAACAGGAAAGAGAAAATAGGGACAAGAGAGAATAGTTAGGGACGAAAGAACTTAAAAAAGGAAAATATTCGGTTTTGTGAATTAGCAGACTTAGAAGTTCAAAGGAAGTCAGAACAACAAAGACTGGATTTTTAACTTCAGGAGGTAGAACAATTGAAACACAAGGTTAGTGAGGGAATATATGAATCTGGAGTTTTATGACTCTCTGATCGTGGGTTCTATCCCCGCCCGTGGTATGGTTTCACTTCTAATCTTAAAATGTCTAAAATTCCTCCTTAAACTGAAGAAGATATTAACGCATATTTAATCAGATTTGAAAATGCAGCAACACTCTGGGAATGGCCATCAGATTCCTGGGCATAAAGACTATCGTCAATTTTTACTGGCACCAATTTTAACATTTATGCAACTTTACATCCTGAAATACTCTCAGGTTATAATCAATTAAAGAAAGCCATACTAAAAGTTTGCTTAGTTAAAATTTTAGATACGCTAAAATATCAAATAAGCAAAATTACATAGTTTGTTTCTAAGCTTGCTAAACTTTTTGATTATTGAATTGATAGTATAGAAATTGATCATGCTTATAGTTCTTTAATAAATTTCATAATCGGTGATAAATTTTTGTCTAATGTAAGAATATTCACTAGGGAGGAAAATGTGACTTCGTCGCTCAAAATGACTAAAGCCGCTGATCTATATTCAGCTGCTTGTAATTTTAGCCCAAGGAAGAAGGAAAACAACTGGCCAAGAGTTCAGAAAACTAATTTGTAGTAAAGTATTATGTATGTGGTGACCCAAATAATAGTGAATTGCTCAAAGGTCAAACATGATTTAGTCAGTGCCTGGCAGAAACTGATATTAATGTCACACCTCACTGTTCTGTAAACTGTAATAAGAAATACCGGATGTTTTTGTATAACAGTTCCGGTTAAACTATTTCCATATCTGGATCCCTCTAAGGCTAAGTCTACTTACTTAACTATCTTGGTAGATCTGATAAATATCCTAAACTAAGATGCTATTCAAGGTGTAATTGGTATACCGGATGGTATTGATGGACTGACGCAGTCATCGCCCTATTGATGGACTAACGCAGTCATCGCCCTATTGATGGACTGACGCAGTCATCGCCCCTTTTGCCTTATGTTCTGTGCTAGTTGGAAATATTCCTGGTGCTAAATTTTCCACTATTTCTGATAGTAACATTTTACTTTCTAAAATAAAAAAATCCACTGCCCCATCTGTACCACTTGCAGTGCTGGGGTTCTCTTGGGCACAAAGGAGGATTTACGGCCCTTTCCTCCTAGGAGCTATTCCTCCATTCCCTCCCTTTTTCTATTTTTCTTTACTTTTTTTCCTAAAACACAAAAGAAAGAGTGACAAAACCTGAGTCCCCAATCCATGAACCTGCTTACCCCTGGCCCTTCCTGATACCGCACCCTGTTCCGACCCTGCCTCGTTATTTGACCCCCTCATCGGACATTTCTCATGCCCTGTACCTCTTGCTGGTGCCGTTTCGTCACCCACTCCAGGTACCGGGGTTCCGCCTGACTCCTTTGACACATATGACCTCCGCACTTCTTTGACCGGCTTCTCTATCTACGGTGCGGCGATTTTGGATCGCCCGCCCTTCCCTCGCTGGACCGACTCCAGTCCCACATTTAAATGCCTAAGACCATTACCTGATGATACTCCTTCGCTTTCTTCTCATTCTACCCAGAAAAGACCGGCACCCCACTCCCTTCCCTTACACCCTCTTTCAAAATACACAGCAGACTAAGTGTTTACTCTACGACCGACTTCTACCTTTCCGATCATAGTATTGGTTAGACGCTCCTACGCCATGTTGGTAGACATATATCCTTAATGCTCTCAAGAGCGGTGCGCATCGTCACGCTCCAGAATGCTAAGCCAAGCTCACCATCTTTCTCTCCTTACAACTATTGATGCTATTCCTTTAACTATTGAAAAATATATTCTCTCAATTCTTGTAGTGGTACTGTCATTCTACCTCATATCATTGTCTTACAGAATTTCCAGACATGTGGTGATGACATTCTGGAGCAGCGAGCTCCAAGACCGCTGCCTCTACATGTACACTTTTCTAACCCTTCTAGTCTGTTTATACCTCTACCTTCAGATTTCTTTTATCTTTCTCTTCGTAAATCATGGCTTATTTACAGTGGAATATCTGTGGCCTCAGGGGTAACTGGGGTGAGCTCAGGTGTTGCTCTTCCAGTTTTCCCTTGTTGGTGTTTGTTTACAGGAACCCAAATTACGCTCCACTGTTATCCATCCCATCTCAGGCTATGTTTTATTATATTCATCAGATCCTTTTCCTGATGAAACCTTTAATGAAAATTCACTTCTTATATGCACCAGTATTTCATACCATCAGGTCTTTGTTCATACTTCGGTGCATTACACTGCAACCTGTATCCATTTCAATAAGTGGTATACAGTCTGTTCTTGTATCTCTCCTTCTCTAGCATTATCTCTCCCAGATGTTGCATTTCTGGTTTCTTCCTTAAAGTCTCCCTTCTGTTACTTGGCGATTTTAATTTAATGCTCACCATTTCCTCTGGGGAGGAGGGATCTCACTGTGACTCCGCGGCATTCAGTTGGAGGCTTTTCTCACTTTTCTCCCCTCCATGTTTTAAATACGGGTACTCCCACCCATTTTGATTCTCGTACTCATTCTCTCTCTTGCATCGATCTCTCAGTTTGCTCTTCCTCAACTCCACTAGACTTTACCTGGTCTGTCCTCCCGGACTTACATGACAGCGATCATTTTCCAATCATCTTTACTTCTTCGTATTCACCACCTCCTCGTACCCCAGGCTGGCTGCTTGACCGAGCGAATTGGGACCTTTACTCGCATCAAACTGCTTTTAGTGAGGATCCTTCTTCGTCCTCCATTGATGAGCTTTTACACCGTTTCTCGACCTCAGTTTTAACCGCAGCTTCACATTCCATACCCCAAACCTCTGGCAGGCATTCTCAGAAGTGCGTCCCTTGGTGGTGGTCTGCTTGTGCTCGGGTAATACGTTTGAAACGCGCTGCCTGGTGCAGGTACCAGTACAATAGAACCACAGAGCGACTCCTCGATTTTAAGCAGAAATGAGCGGTCGCCCGCCTTGTCATCCGTGACGCAAAACGCACTTGCTGGCGGGATTGTTTCTGCAGTCACTTCGCCGCCTTCTATGAATGCAGTTTGGAAAAAAGTGCGGAAACTGAGTGGTAAATTTTCTCCGACTTGGCTCCCATTCTTCGGGTTGCTGGTGTCGCTATAGCAAATACTTTTGACGTTGCCACCAAATTGGTAATCATCTTGTCCGTATCTCTCAGGGGCTCCATCTATGCCCCTCGTTTCTCTCCTCCCAAATCTGCCAGAGAGTTAGAGCCCTTAAACTTTTCTTCTATCAAAAAGAATCTTATAATGTGCCTTTTACACTTCTGGAACTTGAGGCAACACATGCCTGACAGCATTCATATTCGTATACTACAGTATTTACATCAGTCAGCTCTTGCTGTCCTCTTACGACTATTTAATCATATTTGGTCACAAGGAGTTCTTCTTCACTGGGGGAAACTGCCATTGTTCTCCTTTCCAAAAACCGGGGTACTACGGGACATGATGCCTCCCCTACCGTCCCATTGCTCTTACCAGTGCAGTTTGAGGTGAGGGAACGTCTGGTTAATAGACTTTTGATGTGGAAAGAGGGCCTAGTCTCCCTCTATAATATGGCTTTCGTAAGAGCCCTTATTCCTTGACCACTTACTACGCTTGGATTCGTATATTCTAATCCGCCAACAACCATTTTAGTTATCACCATCTTTTGACCTTGAAAGGCATAGGCCAATTTGGGAGGTATAACCTCTTGCCCCAAAACCCCCCCTTGGGCCTCCGAGAAAACCATTTTCTATAAGAACTTTTAACTGAGACACATTTCCGTGTTAAAGTTAAATTTGTTTTCCCCCAGACTACCCAAGCTGAATGCCCCCCAGGATGTTTCTGAGCACAATATTTTTCTCCTTGCTATAAATGATCTGGCATCTTTTTTCCCATCTAATATTTGGTTCCCTTTTGTTGATGACTTTGCAAAACTTGTGGGGCCGGCTGTCACCTCATTGCAGTCTCTCCAGCATGCGGTAAACCCGGGAATTTTCCGATTGGGCCACCACTCTGGTTTAAATTTTCTGTACTAAAACTCGAAATAACATTCACTAGACGTTCAGTGGTCTCTGGTCATCCTTTTCCCCGGCTCTACCCCAGAACGTGAAAAGTCAGGTTTCTCGGCCTTCTGTTTACGGGGTTTTATCCGGGAAAACCTAAATTACCTCTCTAAAGGCAACTTGTAAAGGGCTGAACCTCCAAACCCCCTTTCATCTTTCAGGGGGGCTGATCTAGAACTCTCCTCTGACTAATTACCCCAAATTTTATCAATCTCGATTATGGTGACCAGATAAATTGGAAACCCTCCCCCAACTCCTTTATTCTACCCATCACCAGGATTATTTATGCCTCGGTGTTTTTCGCTCTTCACCGGTTGAAGCCTCTGTAGAGGGAATATTCCATCCTTGACCGTCGCCATGTTTCCCTTTTTTTTCCTATCATGTTCGTTCTATTTCCTCTGCAATCTTTCCATATATAGGATTTTCTGATGTTAGTAGACGTTCTTTATTTGTTCGTCGACCCTTTTTAATCCCTTTTTCTTCGTCTAATTCGCTCTTGCTTCTTTCACTTTTTTTTCACTTTACCCCCTTGGGAATTTCCCGGTTTTCGTGTCTGTTTTTTCCCCACCGGCATCCCCTTTTGATATCATTCTCGTGCCATGGTTTAACCGATGGTTCCAAGTCTTCTGGGCGTCGTTCAAAACAGTGTTTCCAACAGCGTCGTGCGGGGCATTAATTATCCTTCGCTAGCATTTTACGGCTGAATTGTATACCATTCTCGTACCTTTATCCGAGCATTTGCCTGTCGCCATTGGTTCGTTTCAGACTCCCTTAGTGTTTTGCTAAATGAAAATTTGATACACCTTATCCACTTGTTCTTTTTCCAACTTTGGCTCGCTGTATCTCTGAAGCACACAAATATTGTGTTTTGTTGGGTTGGTCAGGGCCCGGGACAATGAACAGGCAAACCTGCTGCGCGGTTAGCAGTACATAACCTCCCAGTTTATATACAGGGGTTTCATTCCCAACAATTTTTCTGCAATTACTACCCACCTTCACCCCTTGGCATCAACGTTGGTCTGATCTTTTCCATAACAAACTATATTCTTTTAATCAAGTATAGGTTTCCCAAAAGTGTTGGTTGGGCTACTCTTTCCCCCTCTTCCCTCAGCCACACTCGTCACTCCGGGTATTCTGGAGAGGCTCACTGTTCCCTCTGTGAGCCGGTTTATGTCAGCCCCATTATGTTGGACTGCCCACTCTTAACGAACCAGAATTTTCCTCCAACGTCGCCACCCCCTCTGCTGCCCTTTTCTTTTTTCCCCCTTTTTGCTGATGGATCCTCCTTTAACCTGACTCTCTCATGAACTTTTTGGGCAGCAACTGATTTTACACACAAACTCAAGATGATGCCTCTAGCTTTTTTCACAGCCCTTTCACCTCAATCTCTTGCTACCCAATACCCCTGCCCTTCCTTGCCCTGCTGGCTTATGACTCTTGTAGGTTTAGCGCTTATTTTTATTATAATAATATTTGTGGAGAATGTTTAAAAAATTTACCTCTATAGAAAAATTTTATTTTGAAATGACCATTTCCTTTAAAAAATTTCAAAAAGGGGTTTGGCAGTTCAATATTTATAAGTTTCACATTGTTTTTCAGTGGGGCTTCAAGCCCGCTAATGGTTTAAAAGGGTATTAAAATATTTTTACTTTAGATTTACTGTTTTCCCAAACCATTCCAGTGGCTAACGCGGTCTGGATTTTTAGACTCTGACCGCTTCTCCCCCCCTTTGGGATGGTTTGTTTTAATCGTGTTTACGATTTCGGATCAAATGTTTTCCCCTTTTGTTTTTTTTACCCCTTTTCAATCTTAGTAAGGGGATTGATGGGAAAAAGTCAAGGTAAATATTTGGGTCTGGTGGGCAGTGGATGTTTGCCTGGTGGGGGGTTCCCCGCCTGTTACGCCCTGTGCAAATTTTCAAACTGGCATCAGGGGGAATTCCCATTTAAGGTTCTCCCCTTGGCCTAAACCCATTGTTTAGTATACAGTGGCGCCCTGAGCCGCTAGGGGAAAACTTAAGTACTTAGTAGGGAATCTGTTCTCCTCCCTAGTTTAAATAACCCACCCCATAGGAGAGAGGATCCCAAAGACGACGTTTCCCGGGCGAAATTGGACCATTTTTCAGATGATAGGGGGGGATGAGGATGGGTAGACGATGAATCATGTGACTCCTGTGTTGATGGGTAACTGGAGCTTTGCCCGGTTCAGTATCATGTGTGATAATTTTTAAAAAAATTTTGTGGGTTTCCCGGGACGTCCCATTTGTTGGGGGATTACGAACTTCTAGACACCGTCGGCGTCTGGGGCTTGTTCCGGGGAAAAAACGAGTTGTGCCTCATCCCAAATTTATCAAATGACATTTCGATGCTCGTTCCCGGCGGACCAAAAACCTCTGCCAGTTTCCCTACCAAATTTTTTGGGACAGACTCCACAGGGGGTGGTGTAGACGCTGCCTGGGGAAATTAGGTTGGGGCCTTTTCGTTTTTAATTTAAGTCTTTGGTAGATGATGTGTTTATGGTG
>WNWK01030590.1:0-23386 GCA_009830355.1 Cherax destructor
CTCTAGCAAGCACAAAGATATTATTTTTGTTGGGTCCCTGGTCATGTTGACGTGCAGGCAGACACTGCTGCGCGGTCAGCAGTACATGACCTTCCAGTTTCATATAGAGGTGTTCCATTCATGGACTATTTTGCGGTCATTGCTACCCACCTTCGCACCCGTTGGCAACAATGCTGGTCTGACCTGCTAAATAACAAACTTCATTCTATTAAACTGAGTATAGGTTTCTGCCCTTCTTCTTGTCACCAGTGTCGAGGCTGGGAGACTACCCTCTCCCGTCTTCGCATCGGCCACACTCGTCTTACTCACGAGTATCTCATGGAGAGGCTCCCTGTCCCTCTCTGTGAACATTGTGAGGTTCCAGTATCCGTTCGCCATATTCTGTTGGACTGCCCACTCTATCTACGAGCACGTAGAATTTACCTCTAACGTCGTCTTCGCTCTACGGCCCTTTCTTTACTTTCCCTTCTTGCTGATGGACCCTCCTTTAATCCTGACTCTCTCATTGACTTTTTGACAGCAACTGACTTACTGCACAAACTCTGAAGATTATACCTCTAGCACTCCCCTCAGTCCCTTCTACCTCAATCTCTTGCTATCTTCTCTCCCTGCACTATCCACTGTCCTGCTGCACTCCATACCCTACTAATCATCCCTCTCCCTCTTACAAGCCCTTCTCCCTGCATCCTACCTTAACCTGCTGCGCTTTATGACCTCTGTGGTTTAGCGCTTCTTTTTATTGTAATAATAATATGTGCACTGATGAAGACATGACTGTTAGAGACAAAGCTGTCTCAATGATAAGAAAAATTAGAGAAGAGAATCAGCAGACAGAAGAAAGTACTGAGAGCTCTGATGATAATGGAGAAGATTCTGCTGATGCTGTTGACGAGGACTTGTTAATCTACACTGATGATGAAGATGACAGTGAAGATGAATAGAATGACAATGTGGCTCCTATTGTCAACTCAAGAAAAGTAGTGATTCCCAAACTCAAGTGGCAAGCAAAGAACTATCATTCCATGATTGACTGGAAGACTGAACTCAAAACTGAGCCTCCTTTCATTGCTTCTCTATCAGATCAACAGGTTCTGAAAATTATTGAGACTCCGCTTTAGGTGCCCAAGTGGCCAAACACTCAAGCTGTTGAGAGAGGGATAAAATTGATGACTGAAGCTGCATTGAAGTGACTGGACAGAAGGCAAGAGATGGGTATATGAAGCTTGCACTGAAGTGACTGGACAGAAGGCAAGAGATCGATATATCAGGCAAAGAATATTTTCAAGGAAAGTGATGCCTAAGTTCCACACCAAGAAAGACTTCACTTATAACTTGTAATAGTTTAAAATTAAATAGCTGATGATTGATATAACCCATGTACATTTGATTATACAATCTTCACAACCAAAAATGATATAAACCATGTACACTTGATTATTATTCTGACAACCAATAATTTATAACTAATTGCTTTCAATGGTGGAGCTGTATAGATCACTGTATTAGATCACTTCTTTCATAAGAAAACCATAATGTACAAATGAACAGGTGTACGTACACCATTTACATACCTTGCAGAAGGTAGGCAGAGCGGCTTATGCTGTCAGGAGTTTATTTCGTTTCATCCTTTTTCTATCACTTAATCGCTACACTCTTAATGCTACACTTTGTCACTGAACTTAACTGCTTTAAACTCCACAACTTGCGCCTGTGTTGGCATGCAGGAACACAATAATATCACTAAAAGTGTGTTATTAGTCTTGAAGATGCCATATTAATAACGATAATAATAACACAATAATCACTCTGAGGCATATTAATAATAATAATAACACAATAATAATCACTCTGAGGCATATAAAACGTTAATATAGACATTTTGCTTAATCCATTTATGATATTTTTTCAAAATATATAATAAACACACTACGTAACATATAAAAATATAAATTAACATAAATACGTATGAGATGTTTTTCCAGTTGGCTTGATGGAGTGAACATAATCTGTTCGTGCCTCAACCACTGCCTCTACCACTGCCTCTACTCATAGAAGCGATTGTTGATTTGCTTTTGCCACACATCCTGGCAAGCTCCACAAGTCGCACACCACTCTCGTATTTTTGTATAAATAAATTTCTTTGTCACTTCTATGCTGTTTCTCACTTTCTTTACCACAGGGGTGCCACTAGGAACTTTCTTTGGGCCCACGGTAGCATATTTCAGTCGTACTTAACCCTTTCGGGGTCAGTGCCATACTAGTACGTTTTACGCGCCAGGGTCGGTGCCGCACTAGTACGCGTAAATTCTAGTGGCCTCAAATTAAGTGGGAAACGGCTGGTAGGCCTACATATGAAAGAATGGGTCTGTGTAGTCAGTGTGCGCAGTATAAAAAAAATCCTGAAGCACACACTGCATAATGAGAAAAAAAAAAAACAGCGACTTTGCAGTCTATTTTCGTATGGTATTTATTGATGTATTCTCGTTTTCTTGGTCTCATTTGATAGAATGGAAGACATGTTACAGAAAAAAAGATGATTTTGATTGGTTTGACAATGAAAAGTACCTTGAAATTGAGCTCAAAGTATCAAAAATGTTTGATTTTTGCCGATGTTCAAGAGTAAACAAATCACACCATGGGTCCAATACACATCAACTGGCGAGTCTAATATTCTTGCACAAGTGTGCTGATATTATTTATACCGTTTTTACAATGATGCAGTTGTATACATAACAGTAAATCTTCTATTTTTTGTTAGAATAAAAATTCAAAATGGAAAGCAAAAGTAATGTAAGAGGGGCCTGGAGACGTAACTAACGAACAGAGAAGATGTTATTTTAGTGCCAGGAATGTCTGCCTTGTTTATTCTGGACCCCATTTTGAAATTGGCATCGTTTGAAATTTGTGTGAAATTTGCCAAATTGCCATTTTCTGACCACTTTTTTGGGTAGTTGAAATTGGTAAATGGGTAGTTTCTTGTACTCAATCGATAGAATAAATCGATTTGTAGCGAAACAGCTATGATTTTAGTAGACTGGAACATTGGAATTGGCCAAAAATAGGGCTCAAAGTGGGCGAAATCTCATATGCGTAAATATCGTCGAGACCGATAACTTTGCAAGAGCGTAATTCTGTACGTTTTTCATCAAATTTCATACTTTTGGTGTCGTTATGATCGGAAAAAGATTCTCTATCATTTCATAAGAATTTTTTTTTTTTCCAAAAAAATTTTCGACCCTGAGAACGAGTTTGGGAGAGGGCCTGTCGACCCCCAAAGGGTTAATGAACAAGCACCAAACACAATGAATTAATTGTTAAATGTTTGGATGAGCACGTAGGGTAATGTTCACTTGTAGGATAAACAAAGCCAAACTGACTCATGCCTGCACGGGGGGGGGGGGCGCAGGCGCGGGGCAGGCGGACAGGTCTGGTACACGGTTCGAAACACGGGGCACATTCGATACTTGGGACAAAATTAGTTCGAAAAAAGCGTTCAAAACTCGAATCGTTCGATACTCGATGAGTTCAAAACTCGGGGTTCCACTGTATTATAATAAAAAAGAAGTGCTAAACCTACAAGGGTCATACAGTGCAGCGGGGCAGGGAATAGTGCAGGATCATAGAGTAGCAAGGGTGGAGAGGACAACAGAGGGAGAGTTAGAAAGGGCTGTGAGGAGTGCTAAAGGAAGTACAGTGGACCCCTGGATTACGATGGCATCGGATTACGTAAAATTTGTAAAAAGCAACATTTTTCCGTAAAAATAATGGAATAATGGTTCGGTAAACGATGATCCGCTCGGAAAACGATATTCCTCTTGGACGCGTACATGTGCCCTGGAACGGCAGTGTGCCATTGTTTACCAGCAAGTGAGCGCCACCCTGCCACCCACACATTCATACCATACATTTTGTCATTTTTTCACTGTTTTTAGTGCCTACAACTGCTAAATTTGCCACCATGGGTCCAAAGAAAGCTCTTAGTGTCAGCCGTGGTAAGGAAAGTGAGAAATATGGTAGAACTGAAGGAGATCATTGCAAAATATGAAAGTGGAGTGCATGTCGCTGAGCTGGCCAGGCTCTATGGCAAACCCTATTCAAACAAGTCCATGGGGTTGGATGTTTGTACCAAGGATGTGGAACAGTTGGTGGAGGAGGACAATGAAGAGATAACCACTGAAGATCTGCAAGAGGTTCAACAGCAACAGCAACAACAGACCACAGTTCAGGAAAATGGTTCAGAGGAGGAGGAACAAAGATGGAAGAAGGTGTCTTCTTCAAGGATTAGGGAGATCTGTGCCAAATGGACTGATGTGCAAGGCTTTATGGATGAATATCACCCTAACAAAGCTGTTGCAGGCCGTGCTGGCAACATGTACAATGACAATGTGGTGTCCCATTTCAGGGATGTTTTAACCCTTTGACTGTTTCAGTTGTATATATACGTCTTACGAGCCACTGTTTCTGACGTATATATACGTACTCAAAAATTCTAGCAGCTTCAAATCAAGTGGGAGAAAGCTGGTAGGCCCACATGTGAGAGAATGGATGTGTGGGGTCAGTGTGTGCTGTATGAAAAAAATCCTGCAGCATGCAGTGCATAATGAGAAAAAAAAAACTGACCGTGTTTTTGGATTAAAACGCCGACTTTGAGGTGTATTTTTGTATAGTATTTATGGTTGTATTCTCTTTTTCGTGGTATCATATGATAGAATGGAGAACATATTACAGAAATAGAGAGGATTTTGATTAGTTTCATGAAGAAAACGACCTTGAAATTGAGATCAAAGTAGCGGAAATGTTCGATTTTTGCCAATGTTCAAGAGTAAACAAATCACATCACGCCACGCGTCCAATATACGTCAACTGGTGAGTCTAATATTTTTTCACAAATGCACTGATATTATTTATACCATTTTTACAATAATGTAGTAGTCTGCATAACAGTAAATCTTTTATTTTTTGTGTGAATAAAAAATCAAAATAGAAAGTAAGAGTAATATAAGAAGGGCCTAAAGACGTGACTAATGAACAGATAAAATCTTATTTTAGTGCCAGGAATGTTTGCATTGTTTATTCTGGACCCTATTTTGAAATTGATTTTTTTTATTATTTTCCATTAAATTGGCCAAATTTCCAATTTCTGACCACTTTATTGGGTAGTTGCAATCGTTTGTATGGCGGTTTCTTGTACTCAAATGGAGTTCTAAAGAAATAGCTGAGTTTGGTCGACTGGAACAGTAGAATTGGCCGAAAACAGGGCTCAAAGTCGGCGAAATTGCCGATGCCTATATATCGCAGAGATCACTAACTTCACGAGAACGTACTTCTTTAAGTTTTCCATCAAATTTCGTACTTTTGGTGTCATTACCATCGAGAAAAGATTCTCTATCATTTCATACGACAAAATAAATTTTGTTTTTTCAAAGATTTGCGACACCTGGAGACGCCTCAGGATTTGGGGTTGCGACAGTCAAAGGGTTAAAGAAACGCCAGACATAGAGCTCCCTGGACATTATTAATATTATAATCAAATAGAAGCGCTAAACCACAGGGGTTATACAGCACTGCAGGTTATTGTAGGATGCAGGGAGAGTGGGTTGTAAGAGAGAGATGGATGATTAGTAGGGTATGGAGTGCAGCATGACGGTGGATAGTGCAGGGATAGAGGGTAGCAAGAGATCAAGGTAGAAGGGACTGAGGGAGGTGCTAGAGGTATAATCTTCAGAGTTTGTGTAGTAAGTCAGTTTCTGTCAAAAAGTCAACAAGAGAGTCAGGATTAAAGGAGGGTCCATCTGCAAGAAGGGAAGGTAAAGAAAGGGCTGCAGAGCGAAGACATCTTTGGAGGTAAATTCTGTGTGCTCGTTGATAGAGTGGGCAGTCCAGCAGAATATGTCGAACAGACACTGGAACCTGACAATGCTCACAGAGAGGGGCAGGGAGCCTCTCCATGAGATACCCGTGAGTAAGACGAGTGTGGCCGATGCGAAGACGGGAGAGTGTAGTCTCCCAACCTCGACATTGGTGACAAGAAGAAGGCCAGAAACCTATAACCGGTTTAATAGAATTGTTTGTTATTCATCAGGTCAGACCAGCGTTGTTGCCAACGGGTGCGAAGGTGGGTAGCAATGACCGCAAAATAGTCTGTGAAAGGAACACCTCTATATAAAACTGGAAGGTCATGTACTGCTGACCGCGCAGCAGTGTCTGCCTGTTCATTGCCCTGTACGTCAACATGACCAGGGACCCAACAAAAGACAATATCTTTATGCTTGCTAAAGATACGGCGTAACCAAAGGTGGATACGAAGAACTAGGGGGTGAGGTGTATCAATTTTATGGATAGCCTGTAAAGCACTAAGGGAGTCTGAAACGACCACAAATGGTGATACAGGCATAGATGCAATATGGATAAGTGCCACAAGAATGGCATACAATTCAGCCGTAAATATGCTAGCCAAGGGTAATAGATGCCCTCGTACGATGCTGTCCGGAAACACTGCTGCGAATCCGACGCCGTCAGATGACTTTGAACCATCCGTGTATACTGTGATGACATGGGAATGAGAACGGAAATGGTCTAGAAAGAAAGAGCGAGAAGCCGCCGTAGGTAGTTGGGCTTTCGCGCAAGGTAGAGGAATAGAACAGACACGGACAGCAGGAACATCCCAAGGGGGTAGAGGAAAGGGTGAAGCCACATGAACATATAAAGGCGGAAGCTGAAGGGAAGACAAGAGTGAATGCAGACGAAGAGAAAAGGGACGAAGTAAACAGGGGCGACGAACAAATAACGAGCGTCTACTAACATCTGTGACAATCCTATACATGGAAGGATTGCGGAGGTCATGAGAGCGAACATAATAGCGAATGCAATGTGCATCACGACGATCGGACAAGGATAGAATGTTCGCTTCTACATAGAGGCTCTCAACCAGGGAAGAACGAAAAGCACCAAGGCATAAGCGTAATCCCTTCTTCTTCTTCTTCTTGTAGGTTCGCCAGTATGTCCGGCCAGGGTCTTCTCCAAATGGTGACCCAGCCTTGGCCCCCTGGGTAGAGGGTGTCGATCATCTTCTTCTTTCTTCAGTCTTCTTTCTTGGGGCCCCCCGGATGGGGAGCGACTTCTTCTTCTTTCTTCTTTCTTGGGGCCCCCGGGTGGGGAGCAACTTCTTCTTCTTTCTTCTTTCTTGGGGCCCCCCGGGTGGGGGGCGACTTCTTCTTCTCTCTTGCTGTGGGGATTGTCTTCTGGCATCGCATCTTCATCAGCAGTCGTCCTCTTGGGTCTTCGTCAGTATCTCTTTGGGCTTCGGACTCTTGTAGTCCTGGCAGGCGTGTCTTCACATGGTTGGTAGGAAAGTCATCAGGCTGTAGTTCCATCTACATCATACATAGGCTCCTATTGGGCTTTTTTTTTATTTTTTTTTTAAATTAAGCAGAGGGGAAGAAGAAGGATAGGGGATAAGATAGAAGGAAGTGAGAGAGAGTATAGCTGTGGTGATTGGGCTTGATCATCTACGGGATTCTTCAGGTGTTGTCTTCGGTGAGTTCTTCGTCGTCATCATCATCGAGGGGGCGGGTGAGCGGCTAGGACTGGGAGCAATGTCTCCAAGTCACGGGTAGCCAGGTAAACCAGCCGGGCTGCCTTGTCCTCGCGGGTCAGATCCGGAGGTGCCATCGGGAAGTGCCTGTGGCGGATGTCGATCGTCGCTGGGCAGTCAAGCATGTAGTGAACCAGAGGGTTTGGGACCATCTGGTCACAGTGGCGGGAAAGATCCTCCCTCCTGCGTTCGATGAGGCGCTTTGCAGTAGGGTAGCCGAGGCGCAGGCGGTGGACGCTAACTTGCAGCTCCCTGGGGAGTTTCCTCATGTTTGGTGGGGGTTCCCTCCGCGTAGCCCTGTCGTACCAGTGTCGGCTCCGGGAAGCTCCCGGTGCCGGTAACGGTTGTCTGGCTGCCGTGGCTGCCCCCAGGTGCACCTGCCTACGGCTAATGGCAATCGTAGTTGCAGGTTGAGCAGCAAGTGTGGCAGATTTAGCCGCCCTATCTGCCGCATCATTCCCCGGAAGATCGATGTGGCTTGGAATCCAATTGATTGTCGCTTGACGGCCCTGCTCGGCAAGTGAGTGTAGGTCGCTCCTGATAGCGGTGAGGAGCCGTATGTTATCCTTGGGTTCCCTATGCGTGATGGCCTGTATCGCCGCCCTGGAGTCGACATGGATGACCGGAGGTTGTTGGTGTCCTTGGAGTGCGTGTTGAGTGGCCTTCTGGATGGCGTAGAGTTCTGCCTGGAGGATGGTGCAGTGGTCTGGGAGGCGCCAGCCGGCCGTTAGGGAGGGGTAATGCATCCCAGCACCCATGCGGCCAGCCTCGGGGTCTCTTGAACCATCAGTGTAGTACACTGCACACCCGGGATGCTCCGCTGCAGCGATGCTTGCGGCAGCCCACTGCTGCAGCACGCGCTGTGGCAGTGCCGCTTGCTGACTGGGAGGGCTGCAAGATGGGTTACGACAGGGTCTGGTGCCCATGGTGGTGGCACCGTGTACCCATCGACTGGCCGGTCGCACCCCTTGTCCTCTAGGAGCGGCATGGGCAGGAGCTCCTTTGTCACGTCTGCAGCCGACCACAGCCATAGTCGGACACGGCCTCCCGCGAAGTCGCCCAGCTGACAGTCAAGGAGGTCTCTCAGCAGTCGCTCACCGCCCGGCAGCTGGACATATTTGGCCACTCTCCTGGCGGCAACGAGGGCAATCCTGTCACTTAGGGGCTGCAGTTGGGCCTCTTTGTTCAGAGACACTGTGTTGGTCCATCCCGGGGCCCCCAGTATGACCCTAGCCGCAGCATTTTGCACGACGCTGAGGCGCTTCAGGGATGAGGGGTGAGCATGGGCCAGGGTGATAGCCCCATAGTCGACAAGAGAGCGCACTGCCTGCACATAGAACATCCGGAGGATATCGTGGCTGGCACCGGCCCTAGGATTTGTCAGGGCACGCATGGCAGTGACCCGTTGCATGGCCCGTTCTCTGACATACTCTGCATGTTTGCGGAAGGAGAGTCGGCTGTCGATGTATACACCCAGGTATGGGTAACTGTGGACCCAGTCCAGGTTGATGTCTGAGATCTTCAGCCTGGCGTCAGGCACCTTGGCACGAAAGACCATGGCCTTGGACTTGTCTGCCGAGATCTTGAGGCCGAGACGACGGCAGGCGGTGGCGAGCAGGTTGAGATCGCGTTGGGCTTTGCGCAATAGTCCGGGCTTCCCGATGACAATAAGTGCGAGGTCATCGGCGTAGCTGAGCAGTCGGGTGCCTGCTGAGAATGTCATCAGCACGTTGAAGAGAGCAGGGCTGAGGACTCCTCCCTGCGGGGTGCCATTTTCCAAGGCCCTGGGGGCGGAAGCCTGCCCCTGGAAGCGCACCCGCGCCCGCCGGCCCTGCAGGTATGAGGAGATCCAGTCAAGCAGCTTGCCCCTCACTCCCCTGCGTGCCAGCAGGTCGAGGATGGCCGGCGCACTGGCCAGCTCGAAGGCCTTCTCAAGATCGAGGAAGACGACAACCTTCGGTCTCTTGTCCGACCCGATGCTGGCCATGAGGGTGGTGATGCTCTCGGAGGTGCCCACTCCCCGTGTGAAGCCGTAGATGTGTCGATGTTCCGGACCAAGCTTCCATCTTAGTCGCTCCAGCACCATCCTCTCTGCGACCTTGGAGAGGCAGCTGGTGAGGGAGATGGGCCGCATGTTGCCTGGATCCTTGGGCTTGGGGATCGGTAGGATGTAGGCTTCCTTCCACGTGGTGGGGAGGCGCCCGGCCCTCCAGGTGCGGTTGATGACCTCCAGGAGGGCGTCATGCCCGTGAGAGCCTGCCTTAGAGATCATGCTGTAGGTGATTCCGTCCTGTCCAGGGGCCGTGTCCCGTGAGGTCTTGAAAGCTGCTTGCAGTTCCCGATCCGCGTAATCCCTGGTGATGGATGGGATTAAGGCTGGAAAGAGTGGCAGGAGAAGCTGCCGAATATATCTGGTCACCATAATCGAGTTTCGATAAAATTAGGGCCGAATGTAGGCTAAGGAGAGTTCTACGATCAGCCCCCCATGAAAGATGTGCGAGGGTTTTAAAGAGGTTCAGCCGGCTATGACAAGTCGCCTTCAGAGAGGTAATGTGAGGTTTCCAGGACAATCTGCGGTCAAACAGGAGGCCGAGAAACCTGACTGTATCACGTTCTGGGATACGTGAGCCATATAGATACAATGGATGATCAGAGACCACTGAACGTCTAGTGAACGTAATTTGATGAGTTTTGCCACTAGAAAATTTAAACCCGTGAGTGGTGGCCCAATCAGAAACCCGGTTGATGGCATGCTGGAGGGAAACTGCAATGAGGTGACAGTCAGCACCTGCACAAGCTATAGCAAAGTCATCCACATAGAGCGATGACCAAATATTGGATGGGAGAACAGATGCCAGATTATTTATAGCAAGCAGAAAAAGTGTGCTCAGAACACATCCCTGGGGGACACCTTCAGCTTGGACAAATTCCGGGGAGAGTTCATTACTAACCCGGACCCGGAAATGTGTGTCAGTTAAGAAGGCCTTAAGAAAGAATGGTAGGTTGCCTCGGAGGCCTAAGGAGTGGGCCTGGGCCAAGATATTATATCTCCAAGTTGTATCATAAGCCTTCTCAAGGTCGAATAAGATAGCGATAACCGAATGGTTATTCGCAAAGGCATTACGAATATACGTATCCAAGCGCAGCAAGTGGTCAATGGCAGAACGGCCCTTACTGAAGCCATACTGACTAGGGGAGAGACTATTGTGAGTCTCTAAATACCACATCAAACGTCTATTAACTAGACGTTCCATCACCTTGCAAACTGCACTGGTAAGAGCGATGGGATGGTAGTGAGAGGGATCACGTCCCGTAGCACATGGTTTTCGAAAAGGGAGAACAATAGCAGACTTCCACAGCTGGGGAAGAACTCCTTGCGACCATATGAGATTAAAGAGTCGTAAGAGGACAGTAAGAGCAGACTGATGTAAATGCTGTAGCATACGAATATGTATGCCGTCTGGCCCAGCTGCCGATGATCGGCAAGCAGAGAGTGATGCCTCCAGTTCCTGAAGGGTAAAAGGCACATTATAGGATTCTTCTCTAAGAGAAGAAAAATCTAAGGGCTTTAACTCGCTGGCAGACTTAGATGGAGCCCCTGAGAAATGCGGACGAGATGATTACCAATTTCAGTGGCAACGGCAAGAGGGTGTGCTATATCGACACCAGCAACCTGAAGAACAGGAGCCGGGTCGGGGGAGAATTTACCACTTAATTTCCGCACTTTCTTCCAGACTGCACTCATCAAGGAAGCCGAAGTGACAGTAGAAACGTAATCTCGCCAGCAAGTGCGTTTAGCATCACGTATGACACAGCGAGCAATAGCTCTCTTCTGCTTAAAATCAAGGAGCCTCTCTGTGGTTCTGTTATACCGATACCTGCCCCATGCAGCGCGTTTCAAACGCACTGCCCGAGCACAAGCAGGAGACCACCAAGGCACGCACTTCTGAGGATGCTTGCCCGAGGTTTGGGGAATAGAATGTGAAGCCGCTGTGAAGATGGAGGACGAAAAGAGATATAAAACCTCATCAATGGAGGACGAGGTAGGAACTTCATAAAAGGCAGTAAGATGTGCGTAAAGGTCCCATTTCGCCCGGTCAAATTGCCAGCGTGGGCAATGAGGAGGTGGAGAAAACAGAGGGGACTTAAGGATGATTGGGAAATGATCGCTGTCATGTAAGTCCGGGAGGACAGACCAGGTGAAGTCAAGGACAGTAGATGAAGAGCAGATGGAAAGATCGATGCAGGAGAAAGAATGAGTTCGGGGATCAAAATGGGTAGGAGTACCCGAATTTAAAACATGGAGGGGAAGAGAAGCAAGAAATGCCTCCAACTGAATGCCACGGGAGTCACAGTGCGACCCTCCCCAGAGAAAATGGTGTGCGTTAAAATCGCCAAGTAATAGAAGGGGTGGCGGTAAGGAAGAAACCAGAAAATCAACATCTGGGATAGACATTGCCCGCGAAGGGGAGAGATATAGAGAACAGAGTGTATACCACTTATTCAAGTGGATACGGGCTGCGGTGTAATGTAAGGAAGAAGGAACATAGAGCTGACGGTATGGAACACCAGTGCATATAAGAAGAGCACTTTCGTTAAAGGTTCCATCGGAAAAAGGATCCGATGAATATAACAAATCATAGCCTGAAAAGGGCCTGATAACAGTGGATTGTAATTTGGGTTCTTGCAAACAGACCCCAACAGGGGAAAACTGAGAGAGCAACACCTGAAGCTCACCCCGGTTACCCCTGAGGCCTCGGATATTCCACTGCAAATAAGCCATGATTTATGGAGAGAAAGATATAAGTGGAAGCGAGAGGAATCTATAGACTAGGGTTAGAAAAGTCTACGTGTGGAGGTAGCGGAAGACCTGTAATCAGAGAAGGAGGAGGACGTTGTGAAGGAAGGGGGGGTTGAGACGAAGAAGAGAGATGAGGAACCTCAGGTGGAGTAGTGTCCATCATCGGTCCAGAAATATATTATGCAATAGCTTCCAGTGTTTCGGAAGTCAAAGATGCAAATGTGGGACTACATTAGAAATGGAAGAAGAGTGAGCAACGATCGGGGAGTCTATAGACTGCACTAAAGTAGAGGGTGAGGAGATAGAAGAGGAAACTGTCGAAGGGGCTTGGGAGGGGACAGGGGATGAAGGTAGTGTATGAGGAGGAGGATGAACCTCCACACACGTTATAGAACTAGTCAGAGGCGAAGAACCTGGCAGTAGGGATTTTTTGCCGGGCTTATGAGGAGGGGGGCGCTGAGGTTTACGTGAAGGACGAGGACGTGTAGACTCAGAATTGTGCGAGTGAGTAGAGGAAGGAGTGTGGACAGTATGGGAAGCTGAGGTAGGGACCTCGGAGCCAAGAATATCAAAAGGATTCGAGACAGGGGTGATTGAGGATGAGGCGACCACAGAGGAAGCCGTGGAAGTTGGGACCCCAGAAGTGGGGCGACGTTTAGCAATTCGAGAATAGGAAATGCGGGGAAGTCTCCCTTGAAGGCGTAGATGAGAGACGGCCATAGCATATGAGAAGCGTTCCGCCTCTTTGAGACAACGGATTTCCCACTCATTCAGGTAAACCTGACAACGGTGAGAATATGATGGATGTGCCTCATGACAGTTAAGGCAAGAGGGAGGGAGAGTACAAGAAGAACTGGCATGGTCATCAGCACCACAGACTGGGCATTCGGCCATGGACCTGCAATATTTCGCTGGATGACCAAAACGCCAGCAGTTTCTACACTGTTGCGGTGTAGGGGTCACCTTTCGGACTTGTAAACGTTGACCTGCAATGTAAACCGAAGGTAGTAGTTCACGGCAGTCAAATGTTAAACGAGCTATATTGCAAGGATAACGTCTTCGCTTATTGGCAGGGAGGACAAAAGTGTCAACTTTAAGGATAGGGAGTTCTTGGAGCTCAAGCTGCTCGAAAATGTCATCACCACATGTCTGGAAATTCCGTTGGACAATGGTGTGGGGCAAAATGACAGAACCACAACAAGAATTGAGGGAATGGTGCTTGTCAATAGTAACAAGAGCAGAATCTATGGTTGTAAGAAGAGAAAGATTGCGAGCTTGGCCAGCATTCTGGACCGTGATGATGCGAGTGCCGCTCTTGAGAGCGTGAAATGAGATGTCTTTACCAACATGGCGTAGCAGAGCTTTACCAATACTATGGTCTCAAAGATAGATATTAGGAGAAGTCGGTCGCAGAGTAAAAAACTTTGTCCATTGAGTAGTTTGAAACAGAGAGTTTAAGGGAAGTGAGTGACGAGCTGGTCATTTCTGAGATGAACGAGAAGGAAGCGTCGAATCGTCATGTGTGGGTCTTGGTCGTTTGGGAGTGGGACCGGGGGTGGTCCGATGGGAGACGGGCGAGCGATTCGAAAATTGCCGCACCGTCGAGGGAGAAGCCGGAATCAAGGTCAGAGAAGAGCGAAGGTCAGATGTATCAAAGAGTTGTCCGTTAACGAGGCAGGGTCAGTACTGTGTGCGGTATCAGGAAGGGGCCCGGGGTTAGTGGGTTCATGGATTGGGTCAGCCATGGTTAGGTTATTCTTTCTTTTTATTTTTAAGAAAAAAAGAAAGAAGAAAAGAAAAAAAAAAAAGAATAAAAAAAGGGGGGAACGTGGAGGAATAGCTCCTAGGAGGAATGAAAGGGAGCGCAAATCCCCCTCCGTGCCCAAGAGGACCTCAACACCGCAAGTAGTGCAGATGCTGCATGGAACCCGTGCCATACCCTACCCTTCATGCCAGTAAACCAGCAATCCGGGATAGCAACCTCACATCCACCGAGCCATCTCGGCGACAAAAGAGAGGCGGCCGGATATCCGCCACAAAGCATACCGCCTTCGGCCACCACCCCAGAATCCGAAAGGTGGCCTCCAGAGATACACCCGTCGCCCAAAAGATACCCAAAGCCACCCCCCGGGTGACCGGAGAGGGATTGGGACATCCCCAGGCGATCCAGATTCCACGGCAAACTACACCACCGCCAAGGACCTCAACGGAATGGGATGGACTACGATACCCTTCCCCCTACCTAGGAACTAGAATGCCTGAGGAGAGAAGCTCCCAGGGTAAAACTGGGAAGGAAATAAGGGCGGGATGAGGAGGAGGAGGAGGAGGAAAGGGAAAAGGGAGGATGGGGAAGATGGGAAAAGGGAGGGGGGATTGGGGGGTAATTAGGTTCGGCCTGAGGAAGAAGACCAAGAGGTCCAATTCCTCAGACCGATAGCCTCTTTACCGCGACAAGGAGCCCCCCTTAAAGAGGAGCTCCCTGGACAGATTTTTGGTTAGAGAGGGGTCCAGTGACTCTCAACCTGGTCCTAGTGGCATTAAAAGAAAAAAGCCAGTAACCCCAGAAAAAGACTTGGTATCTGCAGTGTTATTGGAAGGGGATTCCCCTTCCAAACACTAGCATACTACTCCTTCCTCCCCCCTCCCATCTTCCACACATCAACAACTCTTCAATAAAGGTAAATGTGAAGTTAATACACTGTTGTATGTATTAGTTGTAATTTATATATACATGTACTGTGTAAGTTAATTATATTTATTAACACATCGGCCGATTCCACCAAGGCAGGGTGGCCCGAAAAAGAAAAACTTTCATCATCATTCACTCCATCACTGTCTTGCCAGAGGGGTGCTTTACACTACATTTATAAAACTGCAACATTAACACCCCTCCTTCAGAGTGCAGACACTGTACTTCCCATCTCTAGGACTCAAGTCCGGCCTGCCGGTTTCCCTGAATTCCTTCATAAATGTTACTTTGCTCACACTCCAACAACACGTCAAGTATTAAAAACCATTTGTCTCCATTCACTCCTATCAAATACACTCACGCATGCCTGCTGGAAATCCAAGCCCCTCACACACAAAACCTCTTTTACCCCTCCCTCCAACCTTTCCTAGGCCAACCCCTACCCTGCCTTCCCTCCACTACAGATTTATACACTCGAAGTCATTCTGTTTCGTTCCATTCTCTCTACATGTCCGAACCACCTCAACAACCCCTCCTCAGCCCTCTGGATAATAGTTTTGGTAATCCCGCACCTCCTCCTAATTTCCAAACTCCGAATTCTCTGCATTAAATTCACACCACACATTGACCTCAGACATGACATCTCCACTACCTCCAGCCTTCTCCTCGTTGCAACATTCATCACCCATGCTTCACACCCATATAAGAGTGTTGGTATAACTATACTCTCATACATTCCCCTCTTTACTTCCATGGACAAAGTTCTTTGTCTCCACAGACTCCGAAGTGCACCACTCACCCTTTTCCCCTCATCAATTCTATGATTCACCTCATCCTTCATAGACCCATCTCCTGACATGTCTACTCCCAAATATCTGAATACATTCACCTCCTCCATACTCTCTAACTCCAATCTGATATCCAATCTTTCGTCACCTAATCTTTTTGTTATCCTCATCACCTTACTCTTTCCTATATTCACTTTCAATTTTCTTCTTTTACATACCCTACCAAATTCATCCACCAACCTCTGCAACTTCTCTTCAGAATCTCCCAAAAGCACAGTGTCATCAGCAAAAAGCAACTGTGACAACTCCCACTTTGTATTTGATTCTTTGACTTTTAACCCCACACCTCTTGCCAAGACCCTCCCATTCATTTCTCTTACAACCCCATCTATAAATACAGTGGTACCTCGAGTTACGATGGTCCCCAAAATCGCCCTTTTATGTAAGTTTATTTTTTTAAATGCTTTTGTAAGTATATTTTTGGGGGTGTAAAAGGACTAGTCTATTTTACATTATTCCTTATGGGGATAAATTCGTTTGGTAATGGCACTTGAACAGCATTCTCGAACGAAAAAATATCGTAACTCGAGGTACCACTGTATATTGAACAACCACGGTGACATCACATATCCTTATCTAAGGCCTACTTTTACTGGAAAATAATCTCCCTCTCCTACACAATCTAACCTGAGCCTCACTATCCTCATAAAAGCTCTTCACTGCTTTCAGTAACCTACCTCCTATTCCATACACCTGCAACATCTGCCACATTGCCCCCCTATCCACCCTATCATACGCCTTTTCCAAATCCATAAATGCCACGAAAACCTCTTTACCCTTATCTAAATAATGTTCACCTATATGTTTCACTGTAAACACTTGGTATACACACCCCTACCTTTCCTAAAGCCACCTTGTTCATCTGCTATCCGTCTTACTCTTAATTCTTTCAATAATAACTCTACCATACACTTTACCTGGTATACTCAACAGACTTATTCCCCTATAATTGTTGCACTCTCTTTTGTCCCCTTTGCCTTTATACAAAAGAACAATACATGCTCTCTGCCAGTCCCTAGGTACCTTACCCTCTTCCATACATTTATTAAATAATAGCACCAACCACTCCAAAACTATATCCCCACCTGCTTTTAACATTTCTATCTTTATCCCATCAATCCCAGCTGCCATACCCCCTTTCATTCTACCCACTGCCTCACAAACTTCTCCCACACTCACAACTGGCTCTTCCACACTCCTACAAGATGTTATTCCTCCTTGCCTTATACACGAAATCACAGCTTCCCTGTCTTCATCAACATTTAACAACTCCTCAAAATATTCCCTCCATCTTCCCAATACCTCTAACTCTCCATTTAGTAACTCTCCTCTCCTATTTTTAACTGTCAAATCCATTTGTTCCCTAGGCTTCCTCAACTTATTAATCTCACTCCAAAACTTTTTCTTATTTTCAACAAAATTTGTTGATAACATCTCACCCACTCTCTCATTTGCTCTCTTTTTACATTGCTTCACCACTCTCTTAACCTCTCTTTTTCTCTCCACATACTCTTCCCTCCTTGCATCACTTCTACTTTGTAAAAACCTCTCATATGCTAACTTTTTCTCCCTTACTACTCTCTTTACATCATCATTCCACCAATCGCTCTTCTTCCCTCCCGCACCCACTTTTCTGTAACCACAAACTTCTGCTGAACACTCTAACACTACATTCTTTAACCTACCCCATACATCTTCGACCCCATTGCCTACACTCTCACTAGCTCATCTATCTTCCAATAGTTGTTTATACCTTACCCTAACTGCCTCCTCTTTTAGTTTATAAACCTTCACCTCTCTCTTACTTACTGCTTCTATTTTCCTTGTATCACATCTACCTTTTACTCCCACTTTAGCTATAACTAAAAAGTGATCTGATATATCTGTGGCCCCTCTATAAACATGTACATCCTATAATCTACTCAACAGTCTTTTATCTACCAATACATAGTCCAACAAACTTCTGTCATTATGCCCTACATCATATCTTGTATACTTATTTATCCTCTTTTTCTTAAAATATGCATTACCTATAACTAAACCCCTTTCTATACAAAGTTCAATCAAAGGGCTCCCATTATCATTTACACCTGGCACCCCAAACTTACCTACCACACCCTGTCTACATGTTTCTCCTACTTTAGCATTTAGGTCCCCTACCACAATTAGTCTCTCACTTGGTTCAAAAGTTCCTATACATTCGCTTAACATCTCCCAAAATCTCTCTCTCTCCTCTACACTCCTCTCTTCTCCAGGTGCATACACGCTTATTATGACCCACTTTTCGCATCCGACCCTTATTTTAATCCACATAATCCTTAAATTTACACATTTATATTCCCTCTTCTCCTTCCATAACTGGTCCTTCAACATTATTGCTACCCCTTCGTTAGCTCTAACTCTCTCAGATACTCCTGACTTAATCCCATTTATTTTTCCCCACTAAAACTCGCCTACCCCCTTCAGCTTTGTTTCGCTTAGGGCCAGGACATCCAACTTCTTTTCATTCATAACATCAGCAATCATCTTTTTCTTATCATCCACACTACATCCACGCACATTCAAACATCCCAGTTTTATAAAGTTTTTCTTCTTCTCTTTTTTAGTAAATGTGTACAGGGAAGGGGTTACTAGCCCATTGCTCCCGGCATTTTAGTCGCCTTATACGACACGCATGGCTTACGGAGGAAGGATTCTTTTCCACTTCCCCATGGACAATAGAAGAAATTAGGAAGAACAAGAGCTATTAAGAAAAAGAAGAAAAACCTAGATGTCTGTATGTATATATATACAGTGGTCCCTCGGTTTTCTTGCATCTCCAAACTCGAACATTTATGTAAGTGTATTTTCGTAAGTGCTGTTGGAAGTGTATTTTTGGGGGTTTGAAATAGACTAACCTACGTGAGATTATTTCTTAAGGAAGTAAATTCGTTCGGTAATGGCACTTGAGCAGCATTCTGGAACAAATTTTCGGCGAAAACCGAGGGACCACTGTATATATATATGCATGTGTATGCCTATGTGTCTGGAACGGATTAATTGAATTTCCATTATTTATAATGGGTACATAGATTCGATTAAGATATTTTCGGTTTACATAAAACCCTCTGGAACGGATTAATTACGTTTTCCGGGGGTCCACTGTATCTTTAAACTTTGTGTAGTAAATTGTTTGCTGTCAAAAAGTCAACGAGGGAGTCTGAGTCATAGGTGGGTCCGTCAGCAAGGAGGGAAGATAAAGTAAGGGCATTAGAGCGGTGATGACGTAGGAGATAAATTTTTTACGCTCGTTGATTACCCAGGCAGTCCAACAGAATATGGCTAACCGAAACTGGAACCTGACAATTCTCACAGAGTGGAACAAAACATGTAAATAGTTCATTACCACTGTAACTTGTTCAGCTGTCAAAACTTTGCAGCCTAGTCCCTGGACCCATTATGTACTTCTGTAATCTTTTGACTGCCCCCCACAGGATGGGTAATGGGTGCATAATAAAGATTTTAAATTAACTTCTTCCATATTTCTTTGCTATATCTTATAACTTACCTTTATTACTTATAGAAACACATGCAAAGATTAAAAAAAATAACCTCTGTTAACTCAGCTGAAAGTATCAAGCATAAGGATATAAATAAGTCCATTTGATGCAAATACTTATATATTCACCTTGTAAAAAAAATTGAGTATTAAAATATTTCAGTATTCTTTACAGAGGCAAGATATTAGCCTGATCTTATGAAATGACAACTTCTCTTCATGTATAAGCATGATCCTGCATAAACAATGGAAAATTTCTAAGGACAAAATTTGATTTATAAGGTAATAGCTACAGCAGTTTTAAAATCCCGCATAATTTTTGTTTCAAATACAGTGGTACCTTGACTTATGGGTTTAATTCGTTCCGTGACCCAGCTTCTAACTCAATTTGCTCATACTATATTAAATCAATTTTCCTCATTGAAATTAATTGAAATGTCCTTAATCCATTCCAGCCCCCAAAAAACTACCAAAAATTTTTTGTTACGGGTTTTTAAATAAGAAAAATGTATTTATAAACAAGAAATATTGTATAAAAACGTTATAAAACATAATAAAAGAGAATGTAAAGAAATAAACTGGTTTTATAAAGTGTATTAACCTTGGGGTAACTACACATCAGCTACTGATGTGTATATATAGCTAGCTCCGCCCACTTTGTAACGATGCCAAATGATAAATAAATATGTATACAGTAGGGCCCCACTTATACAGCAGGTTAGGTTCCAGACTAGTGCCTTAACCCTTTCGGGGTTATGGTTGTACAAGTACGTTTTACTCACTGTTTATTGACGTACTAGTACGCCTAAATTCTAGCGCCCTCAAATCAAGCAGAAACAGGCTGTTAGGCCTAGATGTGATAGAATGGGGCTGTGCGGTCAGTGTGCACAGTATAAAAAAATTCCTGCACCACACAGTGCATAATGAGGAAAAAAAAACTGACCGTGTTTTTGGTTTAAAACAGCGACTTTGCAGTCTATTTTCGTATGGTATTTATGCTTGTATTCTCGTTTTCTTAGTCTCATTTTATAGAATAGATGATATATTACAGAAATAGAGATAATTTTGACTGGTTTCACGATGACAAGTACCTTGAAACTGAGCGCAAAGTGGCGGAAATGTTCGATTTTGGCAGATGTTCAAGAGTAAACAAATCACACCATGCGTCCAATACACATCAACTGGAGAGTCTAATATTCTTGCACAAGTGCGCTGATATTATTTATACCATTTTTACAATGATGCAGTTGTATACATAACAGTAAATCTTCTATTTTTTGAGAATAAAAATTCAAAATGGAAAGCAAAAGTAATGTAAGAAGGGCCTGGAGACGTGACTAATGAACAGAGAAGATGTTATTTTAGTGCCAGGAATGTCTGCCTTGTTTATTATGGACCCTATTTTGAAATTGGCATCGTTTGAAATGTGTGAAATTGGCCAAATTGCCATTTTCTGACCACTATTTTGGGTAGTTGAAATTGGTAAATAGGCGGTTTCTTGTACTCAATCGATAGAAGAAATGGAGTTCTAGCGAAATAGCTATAATTTTAGTAGACTGAAGCATTGGAATTTGGCGAAAATAGAACTCAAAGTGGGCGAAATCGCCGATGCGTAAATGTCATGGATACAGCTAACTTCGCGAAAGCATAATTCCGTTAGTTTTCGATCAAATTTCATAATTTTTGTGGCGTTATGATCGGAAAAAGATTCTCTATCATTTCATAAGAAAAAATAATTTTTTTTTTAAATTCATGGACCCTGAGAACGAGTTTCAGAGAGACCCCTTGGACCCCCAAAGGGTTAAAGCAGACATCGCCGAAAAGCAGAACGCCATTTTTTTCCACTTCTAAATGCATATAAATGCCAGACAACAAGCTTACACTAACCTATATTAAGTTAGCAATAGCACTAGGCATTAAAAAACACAATAAAAAGATACAGTGGACCCCCGAGTAACGTAAAAACTTCACTCCAGAAGCCTGCTCAAGTGCCATTACCGAACGAATTTACTCCCTTGAGGAATAATGTCACGTAGGTTAGTCTATTTCAGACCCCCAAAAATACACTTCCACAAGCACTTACATTTTTATACATAATTGTACGATTTCCGGGATGTTCGTTACTCGGGGGTCCACTGTACACACAGAGTACACTTATTACTTACCTTAAAGTATTAACATTGATGTGTGGAGGTGAGTGGCAGGGTATTGTCTAAAACAAGTAAAACATTAAAAGGAATTTTCTTTTCCTTGCAGTAAGCCTCAAGTGTAGGCTTAAAATAGTCTGTGAACCAATTTATGAAAAGATCAGTAGTTATCCAAGCTTTCGAATTGGATTTATAATAAACAGAGAGGCTACCTTTTGCATAGTTGTTTAGGGCCCTAGGATTCTCTGAGTGATAAATTATCATAGGTTTTAACTTGCAATCCCCAGCAGCATTAGCTCCTAGCAAGTAAGTAAGTTTATTCAGGTATACACAAATACAGTTACATAGATCATCATACATAGCAGCATATGTGTAGAGAACCTAGGATAACCCAAAAAAGTCAGAGCAAGAGTGTTAGCTGACACTCTTGGGTTATCCTGGGTTCTCTACACATATGCCGCTATATGTAACTGTATCTGATGGCTATCTCAGCGATCAACATATACCTTGTTAGTAAGTTTATTCAGGTATACATAAATACAGTTACATAGATTATCATACATAGCAGAATATGCATAGAGAACCTAGGATAACCCAAAAACGTCAGTTCACCGAGCTTAATCATTTCTAACTTGGCACTTAAAGTAAGAGGCTTACGACTCCTCTTTTTATCACAACTAAGCTTAGACACCATAGTCAAAGAGAGCTAACTAGTTAACGAAAGAGTAAACGAGAGAGAACGAGATACGGAGTTCAGACAAGGTAAAAAAACAAACTGAACAGGTAGTGGGCGATCACTCGGTCAGGCGAAATAAATGCGATTAATACGTGTCCACTTTTAGTTCATTCACATATGTTTGTCAGAGTTTGTGAAACTTTTACCTCAAAATAATAATAATAATTACCTCAAATAATAATAATTACCTCACAATACAAATACTCGTACATTGTGTACAAGTTGTACTAGTACAGAATAAACAAACAGCAACACTCCTATTCTCATGCAACACACTATTTTTAGAGTTAATGATAGTATTATTATTATCATAATAAAAAAGAAGCGCTAAACCCATATTATAGATATATATAGAGTGAAGGCATATGAAAAGAATATTTTTCTACAGTTATCCCTCAGTGTTTGACTAGAGAAAACGTAATTCTTCTGACACTCCTACGAAGTCGCTTGGTAAACAAATCTCATATTTGTAACGTTTTTTAAATAATTTTGAAGAAAATATCATAGATGAATTAATGAAAATGTCTATATTAACGTAAAATAAGACATTTAATGTGTCCAAGAGTGATTATTATTAGTATGTAGGTTGGTAGTCAGCAACCACCCAGGGAGGTACTACCGTCCTGCCAAGTGAGTGTAAAATGAAAACCTGTACAGTGGACCCCTGAGTTTCGTAAAAACTTCATTCCAGAAGCCTGCTCAAGTGCCATTACCGAACGAATTTACTCCTTTAAGAAATAATGTCACGTAGGTTAGTCTATTTCAGACCCCCAAAAATACACTTCCACAAGCACTTACAATATTATACTTACATAATTGTACGATTTCCGGGGTTTACGAAACTCGGGGGTCCACTGTATTTGTTTTACATGATGGTAGGATTGCTGGTGTCTTTTTTCTGTTTCATAAACATGCAAGATTTCAGGTACGTCTTGCTACTTCTACTTACACAGGTCACGCTACACATACATGTACACGTTTATGTATACACACTCATCTGAGTTTTCTTTGATTTTATCTTAATAGTTCTTGT
>WNWK01030591.1:0-23386 GCA_009830355.1 Cherax destructor
TCCTCCCGCGTGGCACCAGTCCTCCTACTGTGTTCCTCCCGCGTGGCACCAGTCCTCCTACTGTGTTCCTCCTGCGTGGCACCAGTCCTCCTACTGTGTTCCTCTCCCGTGGCACCAGTCCTCCTACTGTTCCTCCCGCGTGGCACCAGTCCTCCTACTGTTCCTCCCGCGTGGCACCAGTCCTCCTACTGTGTTCCTCTCACGTGGCACCAGTCCTCCTACTTTTCCCTTTCTTCGTGGCACCAGTCCTCCTACTGTGTTCCTCTCCCGTGGCACCAGTCCTCCTACTGTTCCTCCCGCGTGGCACCAGTCCTCCTACTTTTCCTCCCGCGTGGCACCAGTCCTCCTACTGTTCCTCCCGCGTGGCACCAGTCCTCCTACTGTGTTCCTCTCACGTGGCACCAGTCCTCCTACTGTTCCTCTCGCGTGGCACCAGTCCTCCTACTGTGTTCCTCTCACGTGGCACCAGTCCTCCTACTGTGTTCCTCCCACGTGGCACCAGTCCTCCTACTGTGTTCCTCTCACGTGGCACCAGTCCTCCTACTGTGTTCCTCCCGCGTGGCACCAGTCCTCCTACTGTGTTCCTCCCGCGTGGCACCAGTCCTCCTACTGTGTTCCTCCCACGTGGCACCAGTCCTCCTACTGTGTTCCTCCCACGTGGCACCAGTCCTCCTACTGTGTTCCTCCCACGTGGCACCAGTCCTCCTACTGTGTTCCTCCCACGTGGCACCAGTCCTCCTACTGTGTTCCTCCCGCGTGGCACCAGTCCTCCTAGTGAGCCCCACAAGACACTAGGCTTCCTAGAATAACTGATTAATTTAGGCGAGTGAAGTAAGGTATTTCGTTGATGTGTTATTATTTACAACTTTTAAGTAAGATACATTAGTCAGTATAATTGTTCCTTAATCACTGCTACGAAAATAACGCCTCAGTTAAAGATGATTCTAATGGTAGTAATTGCTTGTAATTACGTGTTTTGGTTGTTATGGATATTACCCTCATGTTTATTCAATTACATGAACCATTGTAACTGTATTACACTCTTTAAGGGAAGATGAAGGGATCTTGACCCGAGGAATTTTAGGTATCTTCCACTTCCTTGGATCAAGCCTATTTATCTCTGGTTCCCCAAGCTCTGTATGAACCCTAGAGGTCTTCAGTTCCCCTCTGAATATAATAATAGCTATAATGCACCAGCTACCCTCCATGATGTGTTGCTTCAGTTCGCTCCGTAGATGGCGCCAGTTGACTATTGACTCAGCCTGGCAGAACTCTACATGGTGGCGCAGTGGGCATCACGGCTCCGGGCATAATGACCTGGAGTTCTGTATGTGTCATCTCCATATTTGAATCCCATGAGTAATGGATGAGAGGATGCCGAGGCGACAGCTCGTGTTGAGACATTACTTGCAGCTTTATAGTGAGCATCTTGTGAGCCACGGTCACTTGTTATCTTCTTGGCAGCAGAAGCAGCAGCAGGAGCAGCAGCAGCAGTAGTAGCAGCAGCTGCAGCAGCAGCAGCAGCAGCAGGCAGGGAGAACACTACTATAGACAAACAACACTCTGAACACAGTCCCTCAGGAAGTGGGTGTTTGATCTCCTGCCTTCTACCAGTGTCATCACCAGACCACTGTCTGTACAGTGAAGGACACACACACACACACACACACACACACACACACACACACACACACACACACACACACACACATCACAACCACTTCCTTGTGGGATATCATGTCTTATTGTAGCCTATTCTCTTAATAACACAGTATTTCACTAAAGTAATTAACAGACCGTATTTCACTAAGGTTATTAACAGACCGTATTTCACTAAGGTTAATAACAGACCGTATTTCACTAAGGTTAATAACAGACCGTATTTCACTAAGGTTAATAACAGACCGTATTTCACTAAGGTTAATAACAGACCGTATTTCACTAAGGTTAATAACAGACCGTATTTCATTAAGGTTAATAACAGACCGTATTTCACTAAGGTTAATAACAGACCGTATTTCACTAAGGTTAATAACAGACCGTATTTCACTAAGGTTAATAACAGACTGTATTTCACTAAGGTTAATAACAGACTGTATTTCACTAAGGTTTAACGAGACTAAAAGAGTCATTATTTGACTTTGCTTCTGTAATACGTACAGTGGGTCGTCATTTTCTGCACGAGGGTGAGAACGTTTTATCTCCTAGTGTGTTATAATGATCTAATATTTATTTTTAGAGGACTTTCTAGCCTATCTAGATGTATCCTAACCTAACTTAATTAATGTCTATCAAGAAACTGATGCAAACTGTGTGAGAAATACACTTAGAATTACAGTAGCTAGGATTGTTGTGTTAATGTTTCTTGTAGGTTGTTGGTGCTAGTACTGGTTGTGCTAGTGCTAGTGGTGCTGCTTGTGGTGCTGGTGCTGCTTGTGGTGCTGGTGCTGCTTATGGTGCTGGTGCTACTAGTGCCGGTGCTGTTGGTGCCTGTACTCGTGGTGCTAGTGGTGCTGCTGGTGCTGCTAGTGCTAGTGGTGCTGGTGCTGATAGTGCCGGTGCTGTTGGTGCTAGTACTGGTGCTGCAAGTGTTAATGGTGCTGCTTGTGTTGCTAGTGCTAGTGGTGCTGGTGCTGCTAGTGCCGGTGCTATTAGTGCTAGTACTGGTGCTGCTAGTGCTAATGGTACTGCTAGTGGTGCTGCTTCTGGTGCTAGTGCTGGTGCTGCTAGTGCCGGTGCTGTTGGTGCTAGTACTGGTGCTGCTAGTGGTGCTGCCTGTGGTGCTAGTGCTGGTTCTGTTGGAACTAGTACTGGTGGTGCTGCTTGTGTTGCTAGTGCTGGTGGTATTGGTGCTAGTGGTGTTGATGCTGGTGTTGATGCTGGTGGTGCTGCTGGTGGTGGTGTTGATGCTGGTGGTGCTGCTGGTGGTGGTGTTGATGCTGGTGGTGCTGCTGGTGGTGGTGTTGATGCTGGTGGTGCTGCTGGTGGTGGTGTTGATGCTGGTGGTGCTGCTGGTGGTGGTGTTGACTGGCGTATATTGAAACTATTTGTCACCGACTTTGTTTCAAAATCAGTAAGTTTTTTGAGATTCTTTTTTTTTTTTGGGTGGGGGGACATTTTTAATGATAACTATTTCATAGGCTTTTAACTAGACGGGGTATTTTAACTCAATGTTAGAGTATATTGTATTATGTCCTTCATCTGTGTTTGTCTCAGTGTGGCAGGCTTGTTGGTTTATATGTCCCTTCTTATAAAAAAGAATTCTAATTGACTTAATATTTTCACACACACACACACACACTGCTGATCAAAAACCGGTGAGATTTTGATGAGCTGGCGAGAGGAGACAGAGAAGAAGCAGGAGATTACATAGTAGGAACGCTTCAGTCTGGAGGTCCCAAGGTGGTAATTACAGTGATGTATAACCCACCACAGAACAGCAGGAGGCCAAGGCAAGAGTATGCTGAGAGTAATAGAGCGATGGTTGACACACTAGCTGAGGTGGCCAGGAGGGTTCATGCGAGCAGGGCGAAGCTACTAATCATGGGTGACTTCAACCACAAGGAAATCGATTGGGAGAACTTGGAGCCACATGGGGGCCAAGAAACGTGGAGGGCTAAGAGGATGGAGGTGGTACTGGAAAACTTTATGTACCAACACGTAAGGGACACTACCAGAGAGAGAGGAGAGGATGAACCAGCGAGACTGGACCTAATATTTACCTTGAGTAGTGCAGATATTGAGGACATCACATATGAAGGACCCCTTGGGGCCAGTGATCATGTGATTTTAAGCTTCGAATACACAGTAGAGTTAAAAGTGGAGGGGGAAGCAGGAAGGGCCGGACGAATGAAGCCAAACTACAAGAAAGGGGACTATGTGGGCGTGAAGAACTTCCCGAACGGGGTTCAGTGGGACAGAGAACTGGCGGGGAAGTCAGTAAACGAGATGATAGAATATGTGACAACAATATGCAAGGAAGCTGAGGAGAGGTTTGTACCCAAGGGTAACAGGAATAATGAAAAAGCCAGGATGAGTCCATGGTTCACCCAAAGGTGTAGGGAGGCCAAAACCAAGTGTACTACAAAATGGAAGAAGTATAGAAGGCAAAGGACCCAGGAGAATAAGGAGAACATTCGTAGAGCCAGAAATGAATATGCACAGGTAAGAAGGGAGGCCTAACGACAATATGAAAATGACATAGCAGCGAAAGCCAAATCTGACCCAAAGCTGTTGTACAGCCACATCAGGAGGAAAACAACATTCAAGGACCAGGTGATCAGACTAAGGAAGGAAGGAGGAGAGATCACAAGAAACGACCGCGAAGTGTGTGAGGAACTCAACACGAGATTCAAAGAAGTGTTCACAGAGGAGACAGAAGGGACTCCAGAAAGACAGAGAGGTGGGGTACACCACCAAGTGTTGGACACAATACATACAACCGAGGAAGAAGTGAAGAGGCTGCTGAGTGAGCTAGATACCTCAAAAGCGATGGGGCCGGATAACATCTCTCCATGGGTCCTGAGAGAGGGAGCAGAGGCACTATGTGTACCACTAACAACAATATTCAACACATCTATCGAAACAGGGAGATTACCTGAGGTATGGAAGACAGCAAATGTAGTCCCAATTTTTAAAAAAGGGGGTACATGATAACGATATATAAAATACTGAGGGGAATTGAGAAGGTTGACAGAGACAGAATGTTCCACAGATGGGACACAGCAACAAAGGGACAGAGTTGAAAGTTGAAGACTCAGATGAATCACAGGGATGTTAGGAAGTATTTCTTCAGTCACAGAGTGGTCAAGAAGTGGAATAGTTTGGGAAGCGATGTAGTGGAGGCAGGATCCATTCATAGCTTTAAGAAGAGGTATGATAAAGCTCATGGCGCAGGGAGAGTGACCCAGTAGCGGCCAGTGAAGAGGCGGGGCCAGGAGCTATGACTCGACCCCTGCAACCACAACTAGGTGAGTACACACACACACACACACACACACACACACACACACACAAACACACACACACACACACACACACACACACACATACACACACATACACACACACATACACACACACACATACACACACACACACACACACAGGGAAGTATTCACAGGTTTAGGGAAGTATTCACAGTGGAGGAAGGAAGGCAGTTGGGTAGACAGAACGGGGTGCGTCACCAACAAGGGATGTATCGAGTGCTGGAGGGAATACACACATCTGAGGGGGAGGTGAAGCAGTTACTCAGTGACCTTGATACCTCAAAGGCAATGGGTCCGGACAATATCTCACCATGGGTCCTTCGGGAAGGAGCTGAGGTTCTGAGTGTGCCACTTACCAAAATTTTCAACACATCCCTTGAAACTGGGCAGCTACCTGAGATATGAAAAAAGGCCAACGTAGTCCCCATCTTTAAAAAAGGAGACAGAAAAGAGGCACTAAACTACAGACCGGTGTCACTTACGTGTATAGTGTGCAAAGTCTTGGAGAAAATCATCAGGAAAAGAATGGTGGAGCATCTGGAGCAGAACAGGTTAATCAACGCCAGACAGCACGGATTCAGGGAAGGCAAATCCTGTGTAACAAACCTCCTGGAGTTCTATGATAAAGTAACAGAGGTAAGGCAAGAGAGAGAAGGGTGGGTTGACTGCATTTTCTTGGACTGCAGGAAGGCCTTTGACACAGTTCCTCACATGAGATTAGTAAAGAAGATGGAAGACCAAGCGTGTATAACAGGAAGGGCACTGGAATGGATCAGGGAATACCTCACAGGGAGACAACAACGGGTCATGGTGCGTGATGAGGTATCACAGTGGGCGCCTGTGACGAGCGGTGTACCGCAGGGGTCAGTCCTAGGACCAGTGCTATTCTTGCTATATGTGAATGACATGACGGATGGGATAGACTCAGAAGTGTCTCTTTTCGCAGATGATGTGAAATTAATGAGGAGAATCACATCGGATGAAGACCAAGCAGGACTTCAAAGTGACCTGGACAAGCTTGACATCTGGTCTAGCAACTGGCTTCTCGAATTTAACCCCACCAAATGCAAAGTCATGAAGATCGGAGAAGGGCAAAGAAGACCGCTGACAGAGTACAGGCTAGGTGGACAAAGGCTACAAACCTCATCAAAGGAGAAAGACCTTGGGTTGAGTATAACACCAAGCACGTCTCCGGAAGCACACATCAACCAGATAACCGCGGCAGCATATGGGCGACTGGCAAACCTAAGATTAGCGTTCCGTTACCTTAACAAGGAATCGTTCAAGACACTGTATACCGTATACGTCAGGCCCATACTAGAGTATGCAGCACCAGTCTGGAACCCACACCTGGTCAAGCACGTCAAGAAATTAGAGAAAGTGCAAAGGTTTGCGACAAGGCTAGTTCCACAACTCAGGGGACTGCCTTATGAAGAAAGGTTGAGGGAAATAGGACTAACAACACTGGAGGACAGAAGGGTTAGAGGAGACATGATAATGACATACAAAATACTGTGGGGAATCGACAAGGTAGATAGTGACAGGATGTTCCAGAGAGGAAACACAGAAACAAGGGGACACAACTGGAAGCTGAAGACTCAGATGAGTCAGAGGGATGTTAGGAAGCAATTCTTCAGCCATAGAGTAGTTAGGAAGTGGAATAGTTTAGCGAACGATATAGTGGAGGCGGGAACCATACATAGTTTTAAGACAAGGTATGATAAAGCTCACGGAGCAGGGAGAGCAGAGACCCAGTAGCGGACAGTGCAGAGTAGGGGCCAGGAGCTGAGTCTCGACCCCTGCAACCACAATTAGGTGAGTACACACACACACACACACACACACACACACACACACACAAAGAAGGGTCAGAGGAGACATGATAACGACATACAAAATACTGCGGGGAATTGACAAGGTAGATAGTGACAGGTTGTTTCAGAGAGGGAACACAGAAACAAGGGGACACAACTGGAAGCTGAAGACTCAGATGAGTCAAAGGGATGTTAGGAAACATTTCTTCAGCCACAGAGTAGTCAGGAAGTGGAATGGACTAGAGAAAGATATAGTGGAGGCAGGAACCATACATAGTTTTAAGACAAGGTATGATAAAGCTCATGGAGCAGGGAGAGCAGAGACCCAGTAGCAGACAGCGAAGAGGCGGGGCCAGGAGCTGAGTCTCGACCCCTGCAACCACAATTACGTGAGTACAATTAGGTGAGTACACACACACACACATATATATATATATATATATATATATATATATATATATATATATATAAAGTACATTATGTTGCTGTTGCATGTTTTACTTATTTCAGGGCCTATTTTACTATTTTAGATCAATTGTTTTTATATTTACATATTCTATGTTTAAACTGCAAATTCCAATTTTGCTCTAATATATGCAACATACACATAGAATTTGATCAGTCATTTGTTTAAGAGTTATTGTGAAGTGTGTCACTATATTATACAAGTCTCTTCATGTATGTGATCTAGTATAACATTTTATATATAATCACTCACCATTATCATGTTAAGTACTGATCCTTGTGACTGTCTGATTCTGGAATTATTAAGACTATTATTGATACTTGTGGGACCCCATGGTAGCAATTTCCCATGAAGATATCTTTCCTTCCATGTGTCTTTGCATTTTGCTTCAAAGAAAAATAATATCATTTGAATAATTTTCTTTTTAGTCTGTCTCTTTTTGAATTTTACAAGTTAACCATAACACCGTAGCAATCACATCTGCTAGAAAAATGACAGGATGGATAATGAGAACCTTCAAAACCAGGGATGCAAAGCCCATGTTGACACTTTTCAGGTCGCTTGTTCTATCTAGGCTGGAATATTGCTGCACACTAACTGCACCTTTCAAGGCGGGTGAAATTGCTGACCTTGAAAATGTGCAGAGAACCTTCACGGCACGCATAACTGCGATAAACCACCTCAATTACTGGGAACGCTTGAAGTTCCTAAACCTGTACTCTCTAGAACGCAGGCGGGAGCGATACATTATTATATACACATGGAAAATTCTCGAGGGATTAGTACCAAACTTGCACACAAAAATCACTCCCTACGAAAGCAAAAGACTCGGGAGGCGATGTAACATCCCCTAATGAAGAGCAGGGGTGCCACTAGCACGTTGAGGGACAACACAATAAGTGTCAGGGGCCCAAGATTGTTCAACTGCCTCCCAGCATACATCAGGGGGATTACCAACAAGCCCCTGGCTGTCTTCAAGCAGGCACTGGACAGGCACCTAAAGTCGGTACCTGACCACCCAGGCTGTGGTTCGTACGTTGGACTGCGTGCGGCCAGCAATAACAGCCTGGTTGATCCGGTTCTGGTCCAACATGAGGACTGGTCACAGACCGGGCCGCAGAGGCGTTGACCCCTGGAATTCTCTCCAGGTAGACTCCACGTAATAAGAAATTCTCTGAAATGCATTTTTGCAATCCAAATATAAACAATTTGGTCATCTATATTTTCCCTTCATCATTTCTGTGACTACTAGAGTAGCTCAGTGCAGTGGAAACACAGGACATTACCATCCTAATCTGAAATATTTGATATTAGTTATCACGAGAAGTTTTAAAACAAAGGATGCCATGCCAATGATGATCCTTTTTAAGTCAAAGGGGCTGTTCCTGTCTGACTGATTTAATGACTTTCTTTAGTAAAACATTTGAAGCAGTTAATCATGATAAAGAATTCGATATTATTAATTTGGATTTTATTAAACTTTTTGATAGAGTACCATAATAAAGACTTAAAAAAAATGGCAGCTCATGGTATTGTGGAAAAAGTTCTGTAGTGTTTCGAGGCGTGGTTGATCAACGGGAAGTAAAGTGTGCATACATGAGTGGTGATCAGCAACAAGTGGCGTTCCAAAGGGATCAATTTTAGGCCCATTGTTGTTCATAATATACGTTAATAACCTTGACGAGGGAATAACAAGTGATATGAGCAAATTATTTAATAAATGTATAGAAGAAGGTAAGGTACCTAGGGATAGGCAGAGAGCGTACATTGTTCCTTTGTATAAAAGCAAAAGGGACAAAAGAGAGTGTAAAAATTATAGGGGAATAAGTCTGTTGAGTATACCTGGTAAAGTGTATGGTAGAGTTATTATTGAAAGAATTAAGAGCAAGATTAGGATAGCAGATGAACAAGGAGGTTTTAGGAAAGGTAGGGGGTGTATAGACCAAGTGTTTACAGTGAAACATGTAGCTGGGCAGTATTTAGATAAGGGTAAAGAGGTGTTTGTGGCATTTATGGATTTGGAAAAGGCGTATAACAGAGTGGATAGGGGGGCAATGTGGCAGATGTTGCAGGTGTATGGAATAGGAGGTAGGTTACTGAAAGCAGTGAAGAGTTTATACGAGGATAGTGAGGCTCAGGTTAGAGTATGTAGGAGAGAGGAAGATTATTTCCCAGTAAAAGTAGGCCTTAGACAAGGATGTGTGATGTCACCGTGGCTGTTCAATATATTTATAGATGGGGTTGTAAGAGAAGTAAATGCGAGGGTCTTGGCAAGAGGTGTGGGGTTAAAAGATAAAGAATCTAACACAAAGTGAGAGTTGTCACAGCTGCTTTTTGCTGATGACACTGTGCTTTTTGGGAGATTCTGAAGAGAAGTTGCAGAGGTTGGTAGATGAATTTGGTATGGTGTGTAAAAGAAGGAAATTGAAAGTGAATATAGGAAAGAGTAAGGTGATGAGTATAACAAAACGATTAGGTGATGAAAGATTGGATATCAGATTGGAGGGAGAGAGTATGGAGGAGGTGAATGTATTCAGATATTTAGGAGTGGACGTGTCAGCAGATGGGTCTATGAAGGATGAGGTGAATCATAGAATTGATGAGGGTAAAAGGGTAAGTGGTGCACTTAGGAGTCTGTGGAGGCAAAGAACTTTGTCCGTGGAAGCAAAGAGGGGACTGTATGAGAGTATAGTTATACCAACACTCTTATATGGGTGTGAAGCATGGGTGGTGAATGTTACAACAAGGAGAAGGCTGGAGGCAATGGAGATGTCATGTCTGAGGTCAATGTGTGGTGTGAATATAATGCAGCGAATTCGTAATGTGGAAATTAGGAGGAGGTGCGGGATTACCAAGACTATTATCCAGAGGGCTTAGGAGGGGTTGTTGAGGTGGTTTGGACATGTAGAGAGGATGGAACAAAGTAGAATGACTTTGAGTGTATAAAACTGTAGAGGAGGGAAGGCGGGGTAGGGGTCGGCCTAGGAAAGGTTGGAGGGAGGGGATAAAGGAGGTTTTGTGTACGAGGCGCTTGGACTTCCAGTAAGCATGCGTGAGCGTATTTGATAGGAGTGAATGGAGACAAATTGTTTTTAATACTTGACGTGCTGTTGGAGTGTGAGCAAAGTAACATTTATGAAGGTATTCAGGGAAACCGGCAGGCCGGACTTGAGTCCTGGAGATGGGAAGTACAGTGCCTGCACTCTGAAGAAGGGGTGTTAATGTTGCAGTTTTATAACTTTATTGTAAGCATGCCTCTGGCAAGACAGTGTTGGAGTGAATGATGATGAAAGTTTTTCTTTTTCGGGCCACCCTGCCTTTGTGGGAAACGGCCGATGTGTTAATAAAAAAATAATATGAGCAAATTCGCTGATGACACGAAAATAGACATAATAATTGATTCAGAGGAAAATATCACTGAACTTCAAGAGGATTTAGACACTCATATCGTGGTCAGAAAAGTGGTAGATGCAGTTCAGTGCAGATAAATGCAAAACTCTGAAGCTCGGGAATGTTCATAACCCTAGCGGTTATACACTAAATAATGTAGAAATTGGCCATACATAATGCGAAAAGGACTTAGGAGTTATGCTAAGCAGAAATCCGAAACCAAGACAGCAATGCCTAAGCGTACATAATAAGGATAATAGATTTCTGTGATTTATTTCAAGAAGTATAAGCAATAGGAGTTAGGCCTCACTTTTAGATTATGCAGCTCAGTTCTGGTCTCCATATTACAGAATATAAATTCGTTAGAGAACATTCATAGAAGAATGACAAAATTAATATTACTATTGCATAAGGAATCTTCCATACGAAAAGAGATTGAAATTCCTGAACCTACATTATCTTGTAAGATGGAGAATGAGAGGAGACATGATTGGAGTGTATAAGTTGAAGATGGGTATAAATAAGGGAGATATAAATAAGGTTCTGAGGCTATCCCCTCAGGGAAATAATGGATTTATATTATATAAATTTAAATTTAGAAAGGATATAGGAAAGTATTGGTTTGGAAATAGATTAACCGATGAGTGGAACAATCTGAATAGTAAAGTTGGTTAGCTGCAAATATAGGTCTAGATAAATACATGAGTGAGAGAGATTGGATTTGAGTGAGACTTGAACTTACTAGAGAAAAGCCCTATTCAAGGCAGGTTAAATCGCATATCTAGAGAATTTACTAACTTTTTTCACTAAGGTGTTAGAGGAGGTAGATCATGGTAATGAATATGATATTGTGTATATGGACTTCAGTAAGGCTTTCGATAAAGTTCCACATCAGAGGCTACTGAGGAAACTTAAGGCACACGGAATAGGAGGAGAATTTTTTTCCTGGGTAGAGGCATGGTTGACAAATAGGCAGCAGAGACAGGGGTCAGTTTTGGGCCCCTTGTTGTTCACAATTTACATAAACGACATAGATGAGGGATTAAATAACAACATAAGCAAATTTGATGATGACACCAAAATAGGCCGTCCAATTCATTCTAATGAGGACATTAGAGCACTCCAGGAAGATTTGAATAGACTGATGCAGTGGTCGGAGAAGTGGCAGATGCAGTTTAATGTAGACAAATGCAAAGTTCTAAATGTTGGGCAGAACAATAACCATGCCACATATAAACTGAATAATGTAGATCTTAATACTTGTGACTGCGAAAAGGATTTAGGAGTTGTGGTTAACAGTAATCTGAAACCAAGACAACAGTGCATAAATGTTCGCAATAAAGCTAACAGAATCCTTTGCTTCATATTAAGACGTATAAATAATAGAAGTCCTCAGGTTGTTCTTCAACTCTATATATCTTTGGTTAGGCCTCATTTAGATTATGCTGCACAGTTCTGGTCACCGTATTACAGAATGGATATAGACAGACAGACAGACAATACTCTCAGGTAAGACCCACATGTGGGTGAGTGGGGAAGTGTGGACAGACGAAGAATAGTCGGTGAGAGGAAGATCTTGAGTCGTAGATAAAGAGCCAGGGCTAAACCCAGCTGCATAGCGTTGTGAGGCGATGTATGAGGGCAGAGTAGAGAGCAGGGTGACTGCAGTGCTCACTGGCTTGTTGTCGCGTGACTGAAGGAGTGGCTCAAGGCTGCCATAGCGTCAGGTGTAAGGAGACTCAGGTCATGGCATTGTTGAAATTAAATATTTTAAATATTTGAATTTTTGGTGAGGAGTATCCTGAGCTTGGCTAAATATCTTCAGGTGGGCCATTCTTTACTTTTTTGAAGTCCCTCTTGGATATTTGGTATAGTTTGATTGTATGAGTGTGGTCATCTAGGTAATCCCGTTTTCTAAATTTTTAATCAGTTTTTTTTGTGAGCATTTCGTCGTTGAAGGCGGAGGTGATGTAGAATATAAGTCAGATATGATTGATGGGTCGTGTGTCTTCAGTCTTGTCTTCTTCGTTTGTAGATTCTTCAGAATATTCAGGGTATTCTGCTTCTTCTATGGCTGTGTAGAGTGTCCAGATTCTCTACACCAGCGGTGCTGAACACACCTACACCTAGGCCGAGGGACTGATTACCTCATCTTATTGGTGGACCTGACTTAACTCAGTGAAGACGTGTCTTGTGTGCTCTCTGTCAATCTGAAGATGTCCTCCCTTGAGCTACTCTACCAGCAGCTAAAGGAAAAACTGAGGGTAGCTAAGCTTGAGATACAGCGACTGACTGAGGAAAACAAGAGGATTCGTAGTAATCCTCCTTCTGGAAGCGTCACGACGAACGGCACCAAGGAAGGTAAAAATATTGTTGTTGTTGGGGACAGTCAGGTTAGGTACATGGATAGGGCTTTCTGTTTGAATGATAGGAGTAGGAGACAGAGGGTTTGCTTTCCTGGGGCTGGGATGGAGGATATTGTTAGCCGTCTGGACGACATCATGAGAGGTAATGGGAGCAATCCTATTATCTGTCTCAGTGCTGGAGGCAACGATGTTGGCAGACGTAGGAGTGAGGACCTGACTAGCAGGTTTAGGTCAGCAATAGATATAATTAGGAAGATGGGTGGGAACCCTGTCATATGTGGTATTTTGCCAAGGAGAGGAGTTGGAAATGAGTGGCTGTCCAGGGCAATTGGTGTCAATTGCTGGCTGGATAAATACTGTAAGGAAAATGCAGTAACATTCATTGACAACTGGGATCTCTTCTATGGCAAAAATGACATGTATGCCAGGGATGGGGTTCACTTATAAAGGTCTGGGGTGGGAGCACTGGCAACTGCAGTGGAGGGAGCTGTTAGGGCTTTAAACTAGAAATAGTTAGTGGTATTGGTTTTTGGGGGAAAACAGTGAAGTTCCAGTGTAGTAATATTATAAGTTCTAGGAGAACTAGTAATAGGCAGAATAAGTTGGATACTGGAAAGCCAGTGGCACTAGATGACAAGGACAGTAATAGGTATAGTGGAAAAACAGAAATGAGCAGGAAGGGTAAAGAGAAAGGAGGGTCTTTAAATGAATATTACACCAATTGTCGTAGTGCTAGGAATAAGATGGACGAGTTGAGATTACTTGCTAGTACTGGTAATATTGATGTTTTTGCAATAACTGAGACATGGTTTAATATGAAAAATCGGGACATGCCTGCTGAATGTCACATCCAGTTTTTTAAATTGTTCCAAGTAGACAGAAGTATCAGGAAGGGGGTGGCACTCTATGTCCGTGATCATTTAAATTGTTGCATAAAAACGGGCATAAAGTCTGAAATAATACATACAGAGTCTGTCTGGATAGAATTTTCAGAGAGGTGTGAAAAACTGATTTTAGGCGCGATTTACCGTCCTCCAAACTTAGATAGGGAACAAGGGAGACTACTCTGGGAGGAAATTGTTAAGTCCACAAGGCATGATAACGTAGTAATTCTAGGGGACTTTAACTTTAGTCAGATTGATTGGAATTTCTTGACAGGGAATTTAGAATCTAACGACTTTTTAGAAGTTGTTCAGGATTGTTTTTTGAAGCAGTTTGTGACAGAACCTACAAGGGGAAATAACCTACTTGACTTGGTTCTGGCAAACAAGGAATCCCTTGTTAATAATTTAGAAATTACAGAGGAACTCTGCACAAGCGACCACAAGTCAATTACCTTTAGCATTGAATGGATGTATGATAGTAGGGATAATTCAGTAACAGTCCCAGACTTTCGCTTAGCAGATTATAATGGGCTTATAGAACACTTATCAACTGTGGACTGGGGTAACGAAGAGAGCTATCAATATGACAGCTTTCTTAACACTATACAGGCTGCCCAAAGAACATTTATCCCATATAAAGAAATTAGATCAAGTAGAAATGACCCAAAATGGATGAATAATAGCCTCAAATATTTTTTAGGGCAGAAGAAAGGAATTTATAGGCGCATAAATAGAGGTCAGTATACTGACATTAAGAGGGACATTAAAAAGGGTATAAGAAAAGCTAAATGGGACTATGAAATTAAAGTTGCTAGGGATTCAAAAACTAACCCAAAATTTTTTTTCCAGGTTTATAGAACAAAAGTTAGGGATAAGATAGGTCCCCTTAAAAATAACTCTGGGCATCTTACTGACAAGGAGAATGATATGTGCTCTATCTTTAATAATTATTTTCTCTCGGTTTTCACACAGGTAAACACTAATAATATCCCAGTAATTAATTTTTATAGTGTCCCTGAAGAAGATAAATTATGTAATATCACAGTCACTAGCGAAATGCTTATGAAACAAGTAGACCGTCTGAAACAAAATAAATCGCCGGGTCCTGATGAGCTTTTTGCAAGGGCTCTTAAGGAATGCAAAATGGAACTCTGTGAACCAATATCTAACATTTTTAATTTATCTCTTCAAACACGTGTAGTGTCTGATATGTGGAAGATGGCTAATGTAATTCCTATTTTTAAAGCAGGGGACAAGTCACTACCGTCAAATTACCGCCCAATAAGCCTAACCTCAATTGTAGGCAAATTACTAGAGTCAATTATAGCTGATATTATTAGAAGCCATCTAGATAACCATAATTTGATTAATGATAATCAGCATGGATTCACGAGGGGCCGTTCCTGCCTATCTAATTTATTAACCTTCTTTAGTAAAGCTTTTGAGGCTGTTGATCATGATAAAGAATTCGATATTGTTTATTTAGATTTTAGTAAGGCTTTTGATTGAGTACCGCACCAGAGACTGTTAAAGAAAGTGGCAGCTCATGGCATTAGGGGAAAAGTGCTGTCATGGATCGAGTCATGGCTCACCAATAGGAAGCAGAGAGTGTGTATAAATGGGGTTAAATCCGAATGGGGACTTGTAACAAGTTGTGTTCCACAGGGATCAGTCTTAGGCCCATTGTTATTTATAATATATATCAATGACCTTGACGAGGGAATTACTAGTGATATGAGCAAATTCGCCGACGACACGAAGATAGGTAGGATAATTGATTCAAACATAGAAGTCATAGAACTTCAGGAAGATTTAGACAAACTTAATTCGTGGTCAGAAAAGTGGCAGATGCAGTTCAATGTAGATAAATGCAAGGTTCTGAAGCTCGGGAGTGTCCATAACCCAAGCACTTATAAGTTAAATAACGTAGAACTTAGCCATACAGATTGCGAGAAGGACTTGGGGGTGATGGTAAGCAGCAACCTTAAACCAAGACAGCAATGCCTAAGCGTACGTAATAAGGCAAATAGATTACTGGGATTTATATCAAGAAGTGTTAGCAACAGAAGTCCATAGGTTATATTACAGCTTTATACATCATTAGTAAGGCCTCACCTAGATTACGCAGCTCAGTTTTGGTTTCCATATTACAGAATGGACATAAATTCGTTAGAAAACATTCAGCGTAGAATGACTAAATTAATACATAGCATTAGAAATCTTCCTTACGAAGAAAGATTGAAGACCCTTAAATTACATTCACTTGTAAGACGTAGAATGAGGGGAGACATGATCGAGGTATACAAGTGGAAAATGGGTATTAACAAAGGGGATATAAATAAGGTCTTGAGGATATCTCTCCAAGAGAGAACACGCAATAATGGATTCAAGTTAGATAAGTTTAGATTTAGAAAGGATATAGGAAAGTATTGGTTTGGAAATAGGGTAGTTGATGAGTGGAACAGTCTGCCTAGTAGGGTTATTGAAGCAAGGACCTTGGGTAGTTTCAAATTTAGGTTGGATAAATTCATGAGTGAGAGGGGTTGGATTTGAGTGGGAATTGCACATTAGTAAATAGAATTATCAAAGCTTATTTCTTGTGTAGCATTGAAGATTAGGTTGAACAAGTATTCTGTTAGTGGGATGGAATGTGAAGGACGTGCCTAGTATGGGCCAACAGGCCTGCTGCAGTGTTCCTCCTTTCTTATGTTCTTATGTTCTTATGTTTATATTAAGTGGGACATTCGAAGCTCTGCTTTCAAACTGAATGAAATAGGTTTTGTCAGTATTGAGAGTAAGCTTATTAGTTTTCATCCAGGTAGATATTTTCTGTAATTCAGCATTTACAGTGTTGGCCAGTATGTCTGGGTTTTGGTGAGAGAAGACATATGTAGTGTCATCTGCAAAAAATATGGGTTTAAGTAGTTGTGATGTATTCGGTAGGCCATTGATGTAAATGAGGAAGAGGAGTGGTCCTAGGACACTTCCTTGCGGGACACCGACTTTAATTTGTTGCGTAGAAGAGTTAGCTCCATTTCTGTACACATACTGGCTTCTATTACCAAGGTATGATTTTAGGTAGTTGAGTGAGTGCACCCTTATACCATAGTGAGCTAATTTTGTGAACAGTAAGTCATGGTCAACTGTATCAAAAGCTTTACGTAAATCAATGAAGATTCCCAGTGGGAATTCTTTCTTAACAAGAGCGGTGTATATTAGCTCTAGCATGTGTATAATAGCATCATTAGTGTTTTTGTTTGTCCTGAATCCAAACTGACGGGGGTTGAGTATGTTGTGTGAGACGAGGTAGGAATATATCTGCCTATGAATTAATTTCTCAAAGATTTTAGAGAGCAGAGGTAAATTAGATATTGGTCTATAATTATTCAAGTCTGCTCTATCTCCTCCTTTGTAGATCGGGGTGACCCTCGCTATTTTGAGAATTGATGGGAAGGGGGAGGATTCAATGGATTTGTTGAAGAGTGTTGCAATAATTGGTGACAGTACCTGGGAAGTTTTTTTGTACATAAAAGGTGGTTAGCTATTTATGTCTCCTGCCTTATTTTTAAGGGTGTTGATGATGAGCGAGACTTCTATTAAGTCTCCAGAGCCCAAGACTGTTCAGCAACCTCCCACCAGGCATAAGGGGACTTACCAATAGACCCCTGGCTGCCTTCAAGAGAGAACTGGACAGATACCTAAAGTCAGTAACCGATTAGTCGGGCTGTGGTTCGTACGTTGAAATGCGTTCGGCCAGCAGTAACAGCCTGGTTGATTAGGCTCTGATCCTCCAGGAGGCCTGGTCGAGGACCGGACCCCGGGGACGTTGACCCTCGGAACGACCTCCAGGTCTTTCCATTTTCTTCTTTGTTTTCAAAATATCGCCACAATTTCATAACTTTTATTTCTCTTCCAGTTTACTTTATTTTAATAAGTACCGAGAAAGTTTACCTCCTGCAAATACCTTAAAAAAAAACCTCCGCTACGTCGTGTCTCTTCTCAGTTCCTTGTTTATTCATAGGTTCATTTACGCACTCTATGATTATTTCCAAGTACTCATCCACATTGGCTAATGCAGTTTCAAGACCAATTTAATATATTGTAAATACTTTCTCAAACTTCATATTTAGTATCTAACACATTTCCTAATTTTTAGTTCCTGCTGCTCTTCCCTATAAATCCTTTTTTTCCCGAAGTGATTTCTCTGCTAATGGTACAATAATTTTCTGCTGGTGTGAATCTCTGGTAAAAGTGTTGGGATGGGTTGGAACAATTACTGTATTTGTTCAACGTTTTCTTCTTGTTTGATGGTGTGGAAAATGTATTTTTCTTGTTATTATCTGCCTGTAATATTATGTTTATTTTGTGTATGATACGACTCATGATTCAGAATTGTGAGAAGTCTTCCCAGTGATGGGAATGTTGTAGTGAATTGTATTAAAAAGTGAGCACAGCTGAAACTCCAGCACAATACACGTTACATCAATTAAGCCCATAAGAGATCGCTAATAAATTCGTGATTCACATGAGCAAAATAATAGATGGACCCAATAATTGAGCTCAGAACTGCTCTCAGCCTATAATGAAAGTCCAGATGAAAAATATCAAATATAATTATTATTTAGATTTTAATATACCAATTACTGCTCTAGATATATAAAGAGAATAATGTGGAAATATAGTTAAAATTATGTAGTTATCGGTAATGTAATAACTCCCAAACCTTCTAACGCTGGACCACCTTAAGCGGTGAGATTTGAATGATTTGGTAAGCCAGCGGAAGGCCTCGATCAGATGACCAAAAGCTCCAACTGCTGGTCATCATATAGCTAAGACCCTCGTCAGGAAACACTTGTCCTCTTTCCCTGACAGACCTTACCTAACTTATTGATTTGTACCTGTGGTAGGAGCCACATCTCCGAGTGTGGCCGCCCTTCCCACAGGATGCTGGCCAGACTGGCAACCCATCATTTACATGGGGATATTTCGACTTCCGTCTAAATTTGCCGACACTTATAGCCGATATCACCGAACGAATTGTGGATATGGATTATTGAAAGTGAAAAATAGACTTTGAATAGTTTCACATACTTTGTGATTATGATTTAATTAATAGACTTGACGACAACAGCAAGTTGATAATAATAAAGTAACTTCGATAATGTTAGAAATACAACATGCTTAAAATGCTTTGTAAATAAAATAGTCCTTTGAAAATACAATGAAACAAAGAATCAATGAGTCCCTATATAATGAGAGACTATGACGCCAAGGCCAGCACAGACGAACACAGACGCCGAGGTCAGCACAGACGCCGAGACGAACACAGACACCAAGGCCAGCACAGACGCCGAGACGAACACAGACGCCGAAACCAGCACAGACGCCAAGACGAACACAGACTCCGAAGCCAGAACAGACGCCGAGGTCAGTACAGACGCCGAGACGAACACAGACGCCGAGACGAACACAGACGCCGAGACGAACGCAGACGCCGTAAAACTTCTTGTTGACTAGTTACATCATTAATTACTCAAAATAAATTCTGATAATTATCTTGGATTACAATATGTAACATCACCGATCATGTTAATATATTTATATTACGTGATGTTTCAATCCTCTCTGCTCATAACATCTCTTATCTTCCGTCTCTCTTATCTTACCTATATCAGTGTCTGCTATATATATATATATATATATATATATATATATATATATATATATATATATATATATATATATATATATATATATGCCGGGAGCAATGGGCTAGTAACCCTTCTCCTGTACACATTTACTAAAAAAAAGAGAAGAAAAACTTTATAACACTGGGATGTTTAAATGTGCATGGATGTAGTGCAGATGATAAGAAAGAGATGATTGCTGATGTTATGAATGAAAAGAAGTTGGATGTCCTGGCCCTAAGCGAAACAAAGCTGAAGGGGGTAGGCGAGTTTCAGTGGGGAGAAATAAATGGGATTAAGTCAGGAGTATCTGAGAGAGTTAGAGTTAAGGAAGGGGTAGCAATAATGTTTGAAGGATCAGTTATGGAAGGAGAAGAGGGAATATAAATGTGTAAATTCAAGGATTATGTGGATTAAAATAAGGGTTGGATGCGAAAAGTGGGTCATAATAAGTGTGTATGCACCTGGAGAAGAAAGGAGTGTAGAGGAGAGAGAAAGATTTTGGGAGATGTTAAGCGAATGTATAGGAACTTTTGAACCAAGTGAGAGAGTAATTGTGGTAGGGGACCTAAATGCTAAAGTAGGAGAAACATGTAGAGAGGGTGTGGTAGGTAAGTTTGGGGTGCCAGGTGTAAATGATAATGGGAGCCCTTTCATTGAACTTTGCATAGAAAGGGGCTTAGTTATAGGTAATACATATTTTAAGAAGAGGATAAATAAGTATACAAGATATGATGTAGGGCGTAATGACAGTAGTTTGTTGGACTACATATTGGTAGATAAAAGACTGTTGAGTAGACTTCAGGAAGTACATGTTTATAGAGGGGCCACAGATATATCAGATCACTTTTTAGTTATAGCTACAGTGGGAGTAAAAGGTAGATGGGATACAAGGAAAATAGAAGCAGTAAGTAAGAGAGAGGTGAATGTTTATAAACTAAAAGAGGAGGCAGTTAGGGTAATATATAAACAACTATTGGAGGATAGATGGGCTAGTGAGAGTGTAGGCAATGGGGTCGAAGATGTATGGGGTAGATTTAAAAATTTAGTGTTAGAGTGTTCAGCAGAAGTTTGTGGTTACAGGCGAGTGGGTGCAGGAGGGAAGAAGAGTGATTGGTGGAATGATGATGTAAAGAGAGTAGTAAGGGAGAAAATGTTAGCATATGAGAGGTTTTTACAAAGTATAAGTGATGCAAGGAGGGAAGAGTATATGGAGAGAAAAAGAGAGGTTAAGAGAGTGGTGAAGCAATGTAAAAAAAGAGCAAATGAGTGAGTGGGTGAGATGTTATCAACAAATTTTGTTGAAAATAAGAAAAAGTTTTGGAGTGAGATTAATAAGTTGAGGAAGCCTAGGGAACAAATGGATTTGACAGTTAAAAATAGGAGAGGAGAGTTATTAAATGGAGAGTTAGAGGTATCGGAAAGATGGAGGGAATATTTTGATGAGTTGTTAAATGTTGATGAAGACAGGGAAGCTGTGATTTCGTGTATAGGGCAAGGAGGAATAACATCTTGTAGGAGTGTGGAAGAGCCAGTTGTGAGTGTGAGGGAAGTTCGTGAGGCAGTGGGTAGAATGAAATGAGGTAAGGCAGCTGGGATTGATGGGATAAAGATAGAAATGTTAAAAGCAGGTGGGGATATAGTTTTGGAGTGGTTGGTGCTATTATTTAATAAATGTATGGAAGAGGGTAAGTTACCTAGGGAATGGCAGAGAGCGTGTATTGTTCCTTTGTATAAAGGCAAAGGGGACAAAAGAGAGTGCAAAAATTATAGGGGAATAAGTCTGTTGAGTGTACCTGGTAAAGTGTATGGTAGAGTTATTATTGAAAGAATTAAGAGTAAGACAGAAAGCAGGATAGCAGATGAACAAGGGGGCTTTAGGAAAGGGAGGGAGGGTGTAGACCAAGTGTTTACAGTGAAACATATAGGTGAACAGTATTTGGATAAGGGTAAAGAGGTTTTTGTGGCATTTATGGATTTGGAAAAGGCGTATGATAGGGTGGATAGGGGGGCAATATGGCAGATGTTGCAGGTGTATGGAATAGGAGGTAGGTTACTGAAAGCAGTGAAGAGTTTTTATGAGGATAGTGAGGCTCAGGTTAGAGTGTGTAGGAGGGAGGGGGACTATTTCCCAGTAAAAGTGGGCCTTAGACAAGGATGTGTGATGTGACCATGGTTGTTCAATATATTTATAGATGGGGTTGTAAGAGAAGTGAATGCGAGGGTCTTGGCAAGAGGTGTAGGGTTAAAAGATAAAGAATCAAATACAAAGTGGGAGTTGTCACAGTTGATTTTTGCTGATGACACTGTGCTTTTAGGAGATTCTGAAGAGAAGTTGCAGAGGTTGGTGGATGAATTTGGTAGGGTGTGTAAAAGAAAATTGAAGGTGAATATAGGAAAGAGTAAGGTGATGAGGATAACAAAAAGAATAGGTGACGAAAGATTGGATATCAGATTGGAGGGAGAGAGTATGGAGGAGGTGAATGTATTCAGATATTTGGGAGTGGACATGTCAGCAGATGGGTCTATGAAGGATGAGGTGAATCATAGAATTGATGAGGGGAAAAGGGTGAGTGGAGCACTTCGGAGTCTGTGGAGACAAAGAACTTTGTCCATGGAAGTAAAGAGGGAAATGTATGAGAGTATAGTTATACCAACTCTCTTATATGGGTGTGAAGCATGGGTGATGAATGTTGCAACAAGGAGAAGGCTGGAGGCAGTGGAGATGTCATGTCTGAGGTCAATGTGTGGTGTGAATATAATGCAGAGAATTCGGAGTTTGGAAATTAGGAGGAGGTGCGGGATTACCAAAGCTATTATCCAGAGAGCTGAGGAGGGGTTGTTGAGGTGGTTCGGATATGTAGAGAGAATGGAACGAGACAGAATGACTTCGAGAGTGTATAAATCTGTAGTGGAGGGAAGGAGGGGTAGGGGTCGGCCTAGGAAAGGTTGGAGGGAGGGGGTAAAGGTTTTGTGAGCGAGGGGCTTGGACTTCCAGCAAGCATGTGTGAGCGTATTTGATAGGAGTGAATGGAGACAAATGGTTTTTAATACTTGACGTGCTGTTGGAGTGTGAGCAAAGTAACATTTATGAAGGGATTCAGGGGAAACCGGCAGGCCGGACTTGAGTCCTGGAGATGGGAAGTACAGTGTCTGCACTCTGAAGGAGGGTGTTAATGTTGCAGTTTTATAACTGTAGTGTAAAGCACCCCTCTGGCAAGACAGTGATGGAGTGAATGATGATGAATGTTTTTCTTTTTCGGGAAACCCTGCCTTGGTGGGAATCGGTCGATGTGTTAATAATATATATATATATATATATATATATATATATATATATATATATATATATATATATATATATATATATATATATATATATATAAGTCGAGCTGAATAGGTTAAATTGGTCAATTAACAAGAACTCTTATAGGTTTAAATATATATATATATTTTTATTTATGATAATGTAAAATTAATAATTTTGTACCAAAAGAACCTTAGAAAACTTGCCTAACCTTATTATAACAAGAGCAAGTTAATTTATCCTAATCCAACTAAATATATTTTCGATAAGTTTACAATAATTTAATACTAAACAAACACAATGAAATATATTTTTTCGTTAGGTTCTGAATGATATTTGCAAAATTAATTTCATTTCCAAATTTTCCTTGCCATATTCGGCAAGAAGGGCTTTTTCTATTTAAGCCAAAATGGAAGTTTTTCCTATTCGGCACGACACACACACACACACACACCCCAAAAAGATGTTAGGAAGCAATTCTTCA
>WNWK01030592.1:0-23386 GCA_009830355.1 Cherax destructor
TGTTGACATTGCAATGCTCAATGCCTTCAACATGTTCGAAATAAAGACTGGGAAGCGACAACAATATGTGGAATTCACCCTAAATGTCATCAAGCAGATAGCGAGAAAGTATGGTACCACACCTATACCTGCCACTCCACAACGACCTGTCACCCCACAACAGCGACCTGTCACCCCACAACCAGAAGGGGAAGTGCCTAACCGAATAATCCCTAACTGTCACTGCCTGATACCATTACCATCTACTCCAAAGAAGAAGTACTCTCAGAAAAAGTGTGTTGTGTGTGCTTACAGTACACAGCGACCCCAAGTGCGAAAAGACACACGATACATGTGTCAGCAATGTGGAGTGGCACTCTGTATGAATCCATGCTTCTTGGAGTATCATACAGTAGTGGACTTCTAGAAACATAAATGGGATCTGTAAATACCTTGTATATATAGTATGTGATTGAACCAGGTGTACAAATTCATCAATCAGTGTGAACATGTGTGTTTGTGACAGTATGATTACTAATTCACTACCAAACATTTGTGTCTAAACAAGAATTGGCAATGATATCAAAAGATCTGCATGAAAACATTATTATTATAGCATGAAAACAACAGAAAATGGAAAAAAAACGATAAATGTTTATTGTTCCTGCAAGCGGCAGTGCTCCATGTAGCCGACACCACATCATTTAGCACCAACTTCGCGGGCTTATATCTCGGTAAGTACTGGTCCTAAAAAAAATTTTTTAGCCTATCCTGTTTATAAAAATGCGCTCTTCATTTAATTTTTTTTTTTTTTTTTTTTTTTTTAAATATTCGGAGCAGTACGCGAGTGAACATAGATCTACGTGTGGACAGTTAAAGGGTTAAACAAAAAAAACGGTCAGAGTTTTTTTTTTCTCATTATGCAGTGTGTGCTGCAGGATTTTTTTTATACGGCACACACTGACCACACAGACCCATTCTTTCATATGTAGACCTACCAGCCATTTCCCGCTTAATTTGAGGCCGCTAGAATTTAGGCGTACTAGTACGTCAAACGCCCTGGTGTGTAAGCCTTACTAGTACGTCAAAAACCCTGAAAGGGTTAAAAAATGCTCCAAATTTATTATTTTAACCTAAATGCAGGTCAGAGGTCAGCTGTTCCCATCATGTACTGACTTTGGCAAGATTTTTTTTTACACACTGCACATCCACCACACAGACCCATTCCATCACATTTAGGCCATAATTTGCCACTCCCAATAAATTTGAGGGTGCTATGAATTATGTTTAGATCTACATTAGCAACACTGATCCCACTGATGTAGGTCTACGTGATTAACAGTGATACCATTAATTAATTTTACTTAGAGTTAATTTTATGTCCACTTGTTTACCCTCTTGGAAAATAAAATGTTTATTTGTATTTATTTTAGTGCAACAAATTAAAAAACATGACTAAGAATATTACTGAATTGGGTCTCAGTTAGCTAGTTATAATAGGGTGTTACATCAACCATTATGTTAATATAGATACCTGTGAGCTGTTTTTTAACCCTTTCACTGTCGAGACCGATGCTCACAAACTTGCTCTCAATGTCGAAGATTTAAAAAAAAATTCTTATGAAATGATAGAGAATCTTTTCCCGATGGTAATGACATAAAAGTACTAAATTTGATGGAAAACATACGGAATTACGCTCTCGTGAAGATAGCAGTCTCAGCGATATTTACACAGTGCCGATTTCGCCCACTTTGAGCCCAATTTTCGGCCATTTCCATTGTTCCAGTCAACTAAATTCATAGCTATTTCGCTAGAACTCCATTTGTTCTATCAATTGAGTACAAGAAACCACCCATTTACCGATTTCAACTGCCCAGTAAAGTGATCAGAAATTGGTAATTTGGCCAATTTCATATGCAACTTAAGTATATTGGAACCTCGGTTTTTGTTTGCCCCAGTTTTCATGAAATTCGGTTTTTGACGACTTTTTCATCAAAATATTGTCCCAGTTTTCGTTCGTTACCTCGGTTTTCGTCCGCCATACTGAACGTGTCTGCCTGCCCGCACCCACACAAAACATCCCACACACGCATTCTGAGTCAGTCTGGCTTTGTTGTTTGTAGAGGGTGGTAGTGGTAAAGGGTGATAGTGGTTGTGATGGTGGTAGAGGGTGGTAGTGGTTGTGATGGTGGTAGAGGGTGGTAGTGGTTGTGATGGTGGTAGTGATTGTGGTAGAGGGTGGTAGTGATGGTGGTAGAGGGTGGTAGTGGTTGTGATTGTGGTAGAGGGTGGTAGTGATTGTGGTAGAGGGTGGTAGTGGCTGTGATGGTGGTAGAGATAACTTCTCCCTCTCCCCTCCTCGCCGTCTTCCATACGTCAACAAGAGTCTTCAATAAAGGTAAAAGTGATTTAAATGTTCATTTATCCATTTCATTAGTGCTAAATATTTATTTCTCATTGTTTCCTGTATGTAAAACTATAGTTATTCTCTAAAAATGTATTTTTTGTTAATATTTTTGGGTGTCTGGAATGGATTAATTGGATTTACATTATTTCTTATGGGAAATATTGCTTCGGTTTTCGTCAGATTTCTCTGAAACGGATTAAAGACGAAAACCAAGGTTCCACTGTAAGGCCATTTTCAAAATAGGGTCCAGAATTAACAATACAAACATTCCTAGCACTAAAATAACATTTTCTCTGGTCATTAGTCATGTCTCCAGGCCCCTCTTATTTTACACTTGTTTTACATTTTGAATTTTTATTCACACAAAATATAGAAGATTTACTGTTATGCAGACTACTGCATTATTGTAAAAATGGTATAAATAATATCAGCGCATTTGTGAAAGCATATTAGACCCACCCATTGACGTGTATTGGACGCGTGACTCTTGAACAATGGCAAAAATCAAACATTTCCGCTACTTTAAGCTCAATTTCAAAGTACAGTAGACCCTCATTTAGCACGGTAGTTACGTTCCTGAAAACGTCGTGTTAGATAAAAACATGTTAGATAATTAAAAGAACTTATGAGAGAAATAGGGTTACGTTCCTGGAAGTCCACAAAAAGCCAAACAAGTTTTTTTTAAACCAACAGATCTTGCAAAAATTGAAGGTGAATATGCAATTGTAGTTCATTGTCGTGATATATTACTGCTTAAGACTACAAATGCAATAATAATAGTATTTCTTACTCTAAATTGTGGGCAATGGTGTTTGTGGATGATTGCTAAGAGTGGATATGCATGGTGTGGCCCAACTGGGCTGAGGTGGATGGTTGTTGGTTGTCGGCAGAAGTGGATGGTAGAGGTTCTGGTACTAAAGTCGATGGTTGTATTGAAGTGTGCATAAATGCTGTAATAGATCTCTGGGCTCTTTTACCCTGCAGTACATTATACAGCTGACAGTAAGGCATCATCAGTTGGTCTAGACCCAGTTTCAAAGCACTGCTTCTAGATTTGCTATTGTATAATTATACTATTACTATCAATAAATGATATCTACCTATCATATTTATTCCAGGATAATATTAGGTATAACATAAATAATGTAGAAGCATGATAAAGATGCATAAATTAATAAAAACTGACATATAGGTATTGAAGGGTGGGCGGGGCTGAGAGGGAGAGAGAGGTGGAGCAGTGTCTCAGTTGCTCATGGACCACCATGGCGTGAGGACATGTTAGTTCACGGCACTATAAAGTATTGTAAAATAATACTATTACGATCAATAAAGGTTATCTACGTATCATATTTATTCCAGAATAATATTAGGTATAACATAAATATCATAGAAGCATGATAAAGATGCACAAATTAATAAAAACGTATATTATATTGAGGTATTGAAGGGTAGGTGGGGCTATGAAGGAGACAGCGCTAGCAGTCTCTCTCAGCTCAGTTACTCTTGGACCACCATGGCGTGTGGAGGTGTGAGCTCACCACACTAAAATTTATTTTTTATTAACACATCGGCCGATTCCCACCAAGGCAGGGTGGCCCGAAAAAGAATAACTTTCATCATCATTCACTCCATCACTGTCTTGCCAGAGGGGTGCTTTACACTACAGTTATAAAACTGCAACATTAACACCCCTCCTTCAGAGTGCAGACACTGTACATCCCATCTCCAGGACTCAAGTCTGGCCTGCCGGTTTCCCTGAATCCCTTCATAAATGTTACTTTGCTCACACTCCAACAGCATGTCAAGTATTAAAAACCATTTGTCTCCATTCACTCCTATCAAATACGCACACGCATGCTTGCTGGAAATCCAAGCCCCTCACACACAAAACCTCTTTTACCCCCTCCCTCCAACCTTTCCTAGGCTGACCCCTAGCCCGCCTTCCCTCCACTACAGATTTATACACTCGAGGTCATTCTGTTTCGTTCCATTCTCTCTACATGTCTGAACCACCTCAACAACCCCTCCTCAGCCCTCTGGATAATAGTTTTGGTAATCCCGCACCTCCTCCTAATTTCCAAACTCCGAATTCTCTGCATTATATTCACACCACACATTGACCTCAGACATGACATCTCCACTGCCTCCAGCCTTCTCCTCGTTGCGACATTCATCACCCATGCTTCACACCCATATAAGAGTGTTGGTATAACTATACTCTCATACATTTCCCTCTTAACTTCCATGGACAAAGTTCTTTGTCTCCACAGACTCCGAAGTGCACCACTCACCCTTTTCCCCTCATCAATTCTATGATTCACCTCATCCTTCATAGACCCATCTGCTGACATGTCCACTCCCAAATATCTGAATACATTCACCTCCTCCATACTCTCTCTCTCCAATCTGATATCCAATCTTTCGTCATCTAATCTTTTTGTTATCCTCATCACGTTACTCTTTCCTATATTCACTTTCAATTTTCTTCTTTTACATACCTTACCAAATTCATCCACCAACCTTTGTAACTTCTCTTCAGAATCTCCCAAAAGCACAGTGTCATCAGCAAAAAGCAACTGTGACAACTCCCACTTTGTATTTGATTCTTTGTCTTTTAACCCCACACCTCTTGCCAAGACCCTCGCATTCACTTCTCTTACAACCTCATCTATAAATATATTGAACAACCACGGTGACATCACACATCCCTGTCTAAGGCCTACTTTTACCGAGAAATAATCTCCCTCTCTCCTACACACTCTAACCTGAGCCTCACTATCCTCATAAAAGCTCTTCACTGCTTTCAGTAATCTACCTCCTATTCCATACACCTGCAACATCTGCCACATTGCCCCCCTATTCACCCTATCATACGCCTTTTCAAAATCCATAAATGCCACAAAAACCTCTTTACCCTTATCCAAATACTGTTCACCTATATGTTTTACTGCAAACACTTGGTCTACACACCCCCTACCTTTCCTAAAGCCACCTTGTTCATCTGCTATTCTGCTCTCCGTCTTACTCTTAATTCTTTCAATAATAACTCTACCATACACTTTACCTGGTATACTCAACAGACTTATTCCCCTATAATTTTTGCACTCTCTTTTGTCCCCTTTGCCTTTATACAAAGGAACAATACACGCTCTCTGCCAGTCCCTAGGTACCTTACCTTCTTCCATACATGTATTAAATAATAGCACTAAAATATTGTATAATAATACTTACTATTACTATCAGTAAGTTATCTACCTATCATATTTATTCCAGAATAATATTAGGTATAACATAAATAATGTAGCAGCATGATAAAGACTCCCAAATTAATAAAAATATGACATAGAGATAATGAAGGTTGGAGGGTGGGCCCAGCGTCAGCCCGTAAACAAAGCCAGCCTGCCCCACACACCAGCCAGGATACTTCCCCACACACCAGCCAGGGTACTTCCCCACACACCAGCCAGGGTACTTCCCCACACACCAGCCAGGATACTTCCCCACACACCAGCCAGGGTACTTCCCCACACACCAGCCAAGGTACTTCCCCACACACCAGCCAGGATACTTCACACACCAGCCAGGGTACTTCCCCACACACCAGCCAGGGTTGGGCAAATATTCCGATTATTGTATGACATGCACGAGTATGAACCAAACTGAACGCTGGGACGGATGCGTGGGTGGGTGAGGGTGGCAGTAGGACTCCCACACTGACTCAGTGGTTTAACCCACCGCGGGCGACTGCACGCTCAAAAAATTTTCCCCTCCAGCGAAACGTGTAATATAAATTTTACATTGTGTTAGATAAAAATGTGCCTCAATTCTTCAATCGTGCAATACCCATAGCGTGCAACATAAATTCGTGCTAAATTATGGTCTACTGTACTTTTAGTCCATAAACCATTCAAAATCATCCTCTATTTCTGTAATATATCTTCCATTCTATCAAATGAGACCAAGGAAACGAGAATACAACCACAAATACCGTACAAAAATGCACTGCAAAGTCAGTGTTTTAAACCAGAAACACAATCGGAGTTTTTTTTTCCTCATTGTGCACTACATGCTGCAGGATTTTTTTTATACTGCGCACACTGACCACTCAGACCCATTCTCTCATATGTAGGCTACCAGCTTTCTCCTCCTAGAATTTTGGCATAATATTACGCCACCGACACTTTCTTGCAAGCCGTAATATTACGCCACCAACAGTGAGAGGGTTAATTAGTTCCACATGCATAGGGAAAAAAGTAATAATGTAAACCCTCTCATAATATGGCATTGCTTTTCAAAAAGGAAAACCAAAAAGTCAATAGCATATGAAATTCTTGATATTTAGCTGATATGCTAAATGTTAGTGTATTACTGTATGTTATGCAAAAAAATTGAGTTCTGCATTTCATGGTACACAACTGTGGAATAGAATTCTTCCTCCGTAAGCCATGCGTGTCGTAAGAGGCGACTAAAATGCTGGGAGCAAGGGGCTAGTAACCCCTTCTCCTGTATATATTACTAAATGTAAAAGGAGAAACTTTCGTTTTTCCTTTTGGGCCACCCTGCCTCGGTGGGAAACGGCCGACGTGTTGAAAGAAGAAGAAGAATAAATAATAAATTTTTATTTGGACATGATACGTAGTTGTACAAAGAAATGTAGTACTAGTTGAGTGTACATGCCAAAAGCCCCTTGTATGCAGAGCATTTTGGGCAAACTTTATACAGTGGTACCTCGACTTACGATATTTTTTCATTCCAGAATGCTGTTCAAGTGCCATTACCAAACGAATTTATCTCCTTAAGAAATGTTATAAAATAGACTAGTCCTTTTAGACCCCCAAAATTACACTTACAAAAGCATTTAAAAAAATAAACTTACATAAAAGGGTGAGTTTGGGGACCATCGTAAGTCGAGGTACCACTGTATTAACTTAAGATTACAGTTCATATGGTCATTAGATGAGTTACAATGAGTACAATAAGAGTTCATATGGTCATTAGTTGGGTTACAATGAGTACAATAACAGTTCATAAGGTCATTAGATGAGTTACAATAAGTACAAGAGAATGGAGTATTCTATTAGGTAATACTATAAAAAACATACATGTAGTTTGATAAGGTTGCACTATTTATACAACTGGGTTATTTTGACATGATACAAGGTAGTACGAAGGAATATAGTAGTTGGGTGCACATGCCAAAAGCCCCTTTGTATGCAGACCATTTTGAGCAAACTTGAAATTAACTTAAGATTAATAAGACAATTACAATTCAAATGGTCAGTACATGAGTTACAATGAGTACAATAACAGTTCATATAGTCATTAGATGAGTTACAATAGGTACAAGAGAATGGAGTATTTTATTAGATAATACTATAAAAACATAGTTTGATAAGGTTGGACTAATTATACAACTGGGTTATATGTCCCTCTCACTGACAACCCATGATACAGACAGTTTCATTCTGTAAGCATCTGGTCTCTCTTTTGACTCTCCAAGAAGAATAACAGTGATACTGGAGGTACTAAGAAGAATAAGCATAAATCTAATTCTTTGTTGAAAAACTGGAAATGTTAGATACTTAACCCTTTTGGGGTTATGGTCGTAAAAGTACGTCTTACGCACTGGGGTTATTGACGTACTAGTACGCCTAAATTCTAGCGCCCTCAGATCAAGCAGAAACAGGCTGTTAGGCCTATATGTGATAAAATGGGTCTGTGCGGTCAGTGTGCGCAGTATAAAAAAATTCCTGCACCACACAGTGCATAATGAGGAAAAAAAAAAACTGACCGTGTTTTTGGTTTAAAACAGCGACTTTGCAGTCTATTTTCGTATGGTATTTATTGTTGTATTCTCGTTTTCTTGGTCTCATTTGATAGAATGGAAGATATATTACAGAAATAAAGATGATTTTGATTGGTTTTACAATAACAAGTACAGTGGTACCTCGAGTTACGATATTTTTTCGTTCGAGAATGCTGTTCAAGTGCCATTACCAAACGAATTTATCCCCATAAGGAATAATGTAAAATAGACTAGTCCTTTTACACCCCCAAAAATATACTTATAAAAGCATTTAAAAAAATAAACTTACATAAAAGGGCGATTTTGGGGACCATCGTAACTCGAGGTACCACTGTACCTTGAAATTGAGCTCAAAGTAGCAAAAATGTTCGATTTTTGACGATGTTCAAAAGTAAACAAATCACACCATGCGTCCAATACACATCAACTGGTGAGTCTAATATTCATTCACAAGTGCTCTAATATTATTTATACCATTTTTACAGTGATGCAGTTGTATACATAACAGTAAATCTTCTATTTTTTGTGAGAATAAAAATTCAAAATGGAAAGCAAAAGTAATGTAAGAGGGGCCTGGAGACGTGACTAATGAACAGAGATGTTATTTTAGTGCCAGGAATGTCTGCCTTGTTTATTATGGAGCCTATTTTGAAATTGGCATCGTTTGAAATTTGTGTGAAATTGGCCAAATTGCCATTTTCTGACCACTATTTTGGGTAGTTGAAATTGGTAAATAGGCGGTTTCTTGTACTCAATCGATAGAAGAAAGGGAGTTCTAGCGAAATAGCTATAATTTTAGTAGACTGAAACATTGGAATGTGCCGAAAATAGGGCTCAAAGTGGGCGAAATCGCCGATGCGTAAGTGTCATGGCTACCGCTAACTTCGCGAAAGCATAATTCCGTTAGTTTTCGATCAAATTTCATATTTTTGTGGCGTTATGATCGGAAAAAGATTCTCTATCATTTCATAAGAAAAAATAAATTTTTTTTTTAAATTCGTGGACCCTGAGAACGAGTTTCAGAGAGACCCCTTGGACCCTTAAAGGGTTAAATTCAAATTCAAATTTTTATTTCTTTGCAATGTTTACAGTGTGTGATTTACATACAGTATTACAAAATATTGTTAAGTACGAAGAAAGCCACTAGCATGCCTGAGCATTTCGAGCAGATTAATCCTAAGCCTTACAGACTATTAAAACTAGACACAGGTTATGGAGTGGTAAATTTTAATTATACATTATACATCCTGAGTGCTCTCCTGTTGTCGCAAAATTTAAATAAATAAAAATATTTTTTCTTATGAAATGATAATCTTTTCCCGATGTTAAGGACACTAAAAGTATGAAATTTGATGAAAAACATACGGAATTACGCTCTCGTGAAGTTAGTGATCTCGGCGATATATACGCATCGGCAATTTCGCCGACTTTGAGCCCTATTTTTGGCCAATTCCATTGTTCCAGTCGACCAAACTCATAGCTATTTCTTTAGAACTCCATTTGTTCTAACGATTGAGTACAAGAAACCACCAATTTACCAATTTCAACTACCTAATAAAGTGGTCAGAAATTGGCAATTTGGCCAATTTCATGCAAAATAAAAAAGTTGTCAATTTCAAAATAGGGTCCAGAATAAACAATGCAGACATTCCTGGCACTAAAATAAGATGTTATCTGTTCATTAGTCACGTCTTTAGGCCCCTCTTATATTACTCTTGCTTTCTATTTTGATTTTCTATTAAAAAAAAAGAATAGAAGATTTACCATTATGCAGACTATTGCATTATTGTAAAAATGGTATAAATAATATCAGTGCACTTGTAAAAGAATATTAGACACCAATTGATGTGTATTGGACGTGTGGCGTGATTTGTTTACTCTTGAACATTTGCAAAAATTGAACATTTCCCCTACTTTGAGCTCAATTTCAAGGTCGTTTTCTTCATGAAACTAATCAAAATCATCTATATTTCTGTAGTATGTTTTCCATTCTATCAAATGAGACCATAAAAAAGAGAATACAACCATAAATACTATACGAAAATACACCTCAAAGACGGCGTTTTAATTAAAAAAACTGTAGTTTTTTTTTTCTCTCATTATGCACTGCGTGCTGCAGGATTTTTTTTATACTGCGCACACTGACCACACAGACCCATTCTCTCTTATGTGGGCCTACCAGCTTTCTCCCGATTGATTTGAAGCCACTAGAATTTGTGAGTATATATACGTCCAAAACAGTGGCTCGTAAAACGTATATATACGACCGAAACAGTCAAAGGATTAAAACCCGTTCATCACACCCATATAAGACTGTTGGTATTGTTTTTATTACTGTACCAAGTAAAAATTATTACATTATAACTATGTATCAGAGTATAGGTAAATTATCCTGTAGTAATTTCTACCTAGTTCAGTAATAAACCAATTTGTTTGGCAAATTTGGAGCTGTGTATAACATTACCCTACTTTTCCCATATGTTCTTCACTTTGCCTAACACTGTTTTATGTTACTTGTTAATTTTAATGAATGTAATCCACACATTGTGATAGGGTTTACTGCCCATCAAAAAGTATGTAGCTGATTTGTTATCAATTTCAGTATATTTTTTCACAGCCAGTTTAGCCTTGTGGAATGTCATTTTGCTTCTGAGTTACCATCCTTATTTAAATTCCAAAGTCATGTTTTTCAGAGCATCTTATGTCAGCAAGTGATATGATATATGGGCACTGTTCACCATTAGGCATTATGAGACTGCTTTTTTTTTTTAATATTTCTCTAATTTTTTTTAAGCAATAACAACTGCATTATATATACATTTGCTGTGTTGCAGGTGTGAAGCCTCTGGAGTGTCGTCTATGCAATAAGCAGTTCAGTCATAGGCGGAGCCTTCGCAAGCACATGAGCAGTACTATACATGAGCATATGCTTCTCACCAATAATTTGCAAAAAGATCATGCATATGATCTCAAACAAAATTTTGCTTTTGTTTGTGAATATTGTGGAATCAAGTTGCCTACAAGACATATGCTCTCAGAGCATAGTCGTTTAGCACATGAGGTTGGTATTATTTGGAGTTGCCCTCATTGTGAATACAAGACAAAACGTAATCATGCTTTGAAGAGACACATGGAGCTCCATTTAGAAAGTCGTAATTTCATGTGTGAGGTATGTGGCAGTTCTTTTCATACACTTGCTACCCTTAAGGATCATCACAGCTTCGTACACTCAGATGAACGCAACTTCAAGTGCTCTCAGTGTAATAAAAGTTTTAAGAATAAATCTTCCTTAGCACGTCATTCTCGCACGCATTCTGATGATAGGCCATATCAGTGTCACTGCGGAGCAAGCTATAAGAGACTTTCTCATTTAAAACGACATATTTTCTCAGCTCACAATGAAATCTTAAAATCAAGAGCTGTGAAAAAGTTCATGCAGACTGAGGAAACAAAAAACAATACAGAGCAATCTTTTGACAGGCAGGATCCAACACGTCCTACAGAATTTTCAGATGGTGAAGAATTTGAATTTGTATCTGTGTCTAATTCTTCTTTATCCCCAGTAATACAAACAGAATCTTCAGTAAAAAGTGCTTCTGACGTGCTTCTCCCAGCACAGGAAAGCATTATTCTAATGGGTGAGAGCTCTAATTCAGAACAGGGGCACCTCATTGCAGTTGCAGATTCACAGATCATTCAGCTTATACCTTCTACATTTCAGTTCCCTCAGGAAAATACTTTTCAAGCAGTTTCTCTTGTTTCTGCTAGTGAGCTCCACACACTTCCATTATCAGCTACAGCTCCCTATGGTCCAGTGGCTCAAAATAACCAAGTAGTTGTAGAACCCTTCAGTCTAAACCAGAATTCAGACACAATGGTCATGGTTCCTGCTTCACAAGATGATCATGCTCACATTGGTGAGACAGATACAATTAGAACAACTTTCAGAACACTGGAGACTGAGGCCCTCACTGATTCTAGCCATATTGAGAGAGAAAAAAGAGGAGGTAAACAAGGAATAAGTCTGCATGCATTAGAAAGTCACACAGACCTATCAGTAACCCCCAGCCTGGATACTTTTGATTACAATGCTCCAGCAGCTTCCCAGGCTCTCCTTCCCACACTCCCTCCACCACATTATATAACACATGCGCACAATTCAAATGCTCAAATAAATCAAGATTTACTTCAGCCAAATCTAATATGTTCTGATTTCATCCTTCCTGTAGATGGTGCTAGATAGTAGATGCTGTAGTTGTAATTACTTCAATCTCCACTATGTTTTTTTTCTTATAACTGAAGAAATCTCTAATTTTATTATTAAATTATGCATATGCCTAGTGAGATTATTAAACTGATAAATAATAAAGAAATTGTGTTGTAGTACTAATGATATTTAACTTAGTTTTTTTTGTGTTGAACTTTATAATATGAAGCCCAACAAATTTTTCCAATTGGTAAATATTATTATTTTTGTGAACTCCAAAAGAAAAACATTTTTATATTTTTTACTCATTCAAACAACATAAATATTTGTTTGTGTATTAATGTGCATGTTATTTTTTTACTGAAATATGTTTATGTGTATGGTATTTCTTTGTTTCAATATATTGATGTATATGATACATTAGGAAATTTTTGTATGTGAATTCTCCAAAGAAATGTATGTTCTAAAATATAAGAAAGACTGTGATAAAAAAAGTATTTATTGCAGTAATTTCCCGACTGCAGAGCTTGTGATCACTGTAAACATCACTTGGTAGGAAGATGGAGTGTGAGTCACTCTCTGAAATTGTAGCCTAAACAATTGTTGAAGTTAAAATTATTCCTTATTTTCTTATTTAATTAAATATGATATATCAGGTGATATAGATAGCTAATTACAGTACTGATATTGCCATGATTTGATAGTATACCATAATGCTAAAGGAACAATTTTGGTCATACCTTTTACTCAAAATCTAGTAATTTAACATGTACAGTATCTAAAAAGTTAACCCTTAAACATTCTCTCAAGTCAATTAAAGCTGTATGGGTAACAGACAGAACATTGGCTAGTAACTTAATTTTTGCAGGCTTAAAGTGAGATGCAACCTAATTTATTTCAGGTGAGCATCTTGGGTCTTATGCACCATGTAAATATACATACATACATTTTTTTTAACACACCAGCCATCTCCCACTGAGGCAGAATGACCCGAAAAAAGAAGAAACTAAAGTTTTCCTTTTTTTTACATTTAGAATTTTATACAGGAGAAGGGGTTACAACATGCATGACTTACAGAAGAAGGATTCTTCTCCACTTCCCCATGGAAACAAACACACACACACATGAACACGCACTTGTGCTTCCTACCTCACCAAGGATGTTGTGACTCAACCCCTGCAACTACATATAGGTAAGTACATGCACATGCACACATGCTTCCTACCCCACTAAGGATGTTGTAACTCGACCCCTGCAACCACATATAGGTGAGTACACCACACACACACACACACACACCCCGGTGGCCTAGTGAGTAAAGCTCTTGCTTCACGCACGGAGGGGCCGGGTTCAATTCCCGGTGGGGCAGAAACATTTTGAAGTGTTTCCTTACACACACACACACAAACACACATACATACAACAGGCCTAGTGTCTAATTGACATGTGCCTAGGACAAAATGGTAACTAACTAACTAACACACACACGTACACACACCATATATTTTAGGCCTATATTGGAGTATGCAGCACCAGTAAGGAATCCACACCTGGTCAAGCACATCAAGAAATTAGAGAAAGTGCTAAGGTTTGCAACAAACCTGGTCCTTTGAGGAGAAGTTAAGGGAAATTAACTTGATAACACTGGAGGATAGGAGGACACATGATAATGACATAAAATACTGAGAGGAATTGACAAGGTGGACAGGGACAGATTGTTTCAGAGATGGGACACAACAAGGGGTCACAACTGGAAGCTGAAAACTCAGATGAGTCACAGGGATGCTATGAAGTATTTCTTCAGTCATAGAGTTGTCAGGAAGTGGAACAAGCTGGAGAGTGATGTAGTGGAGGCAGGATCCATACATAGTTTTAATAAGTAGTATGATAAAGCTCTTGGAGCAGAGATAGAGAGTGAACCTAGTAGCAATCAGTGAAGAGGCAGGGCCAAGAGCTGTGACTCAACCCTTGCAATCACAAATAGTGTGTGTGTGCATGTACACACACACACACACACACACATGCATACATAACACATATGCACGCACATGTATGTATGTCATACGTGCTTCTTACTCCACCAAGGATGTTATTTATTAACAAGCTGTTTTGTCATAGTGAGAGAACATTATTGTACTTTATGGTCTATTAGCACAGGTATATTTATAATATACCTGTTCTAGCAGACCAGACAGCAGTGACAATGATACCAGTACTGTAGACATATTTGTAATATATATTTGGTTTAATGAGGACTATACATAAAACCTAAATAAATGTATATAAAATGAGTAGTATAATATTTGACCCTTCCTGGGAGATGTAAAAAAGTGCTCATCATGGTGAGACACAAAGCTTAATGGGTACACAAAAATTGGTAATGCTTTATTGTATATTATCCCAAGCAGTAGTGAAAGTGATGTCATGTTCTTTTTTTTTTTTTAACACAGCCGTTTCACACCAAGGCAGGTGACCCGAAAAAAAGAAATGCTTGCATCATCATTCACTCCATCACTGTCTTGCCAGAGGTGTGCTTACTCTACAGTTAAAAAACTAAAACATATCAACATCCCTCCTTCGGAGCACAGGCAATGTACTTCCCACCTCCAGGACTCAAGTCTGGCTAACCAGTTTATCTGAATCCCTTCATAAATGTTACTTGGCTCACACTCCAACAACACATCATCATAAAAACCATTTGCCTCCTCTCCTGTCTAACATGCTCACACACACCTGCTGGAAGTCCAAACCCCTCACACACAAAACCTCCTTTACCCTCCCCCTCCAACCTTTCTTAGGATGACCCCTACCCTGCCTTCTTTCCACTACAGATATACAGTACATGCCCTCCAAGTCATTCTATTTTGTTCCATCTTCTCTAAATGTCTGAACTGCCTCAAGAACTCCTCCTCAGCCCTCTGGATAATTCTTTAAGAAAACCTGCATCTCCTAATCTCCAAGCTATGGATTCTCTGCATTATATTCACACTGCACATTGCCCTCAAACACATCTCCACTGCTTCCAGCCTTCTTGTTGCAACATTCACCACCCATGCTTCACACCCATATAAGAGTGTTGGTACCACTATTCTCTCATACATTCCCTTCTTTCCTTCCATGGATAACATTCTTTGTCTACACAGACTCCTCAGTGCATCATTCACCTTTTTCCCCCTCATCAATTCTGTGAGTTAACTCATCTTTCACAGACCCATCTGCTGACAAGTCCACTCCCAAATATTTGAATACATTCACTTCCTCCATATTCCCTCTCTCCAATCTGATATCTAGTCTTTCATTTTTATCCTCATCACTTTGCTCTTTCCTATTTTCACTTATAATTTCCTTCTTTTACATACCCTTATTATCCTGTTTAATATTCATTTTCTTTATAAAATTATTGTACTATATTTTTAGTACTCTTTGACTTACAGTTAGTATCAAAATATTTACAATCATTATTTTTTGAGGGGCTATTGATCAATGGCATTAGACAACTCTAACTCTGTCTTATCACTAATTCATTATTACTAAATTACAGTCCTGTATTAAATCTCCCTCATCTCTAGTAATCAAATTACTGCAGATGAAAACTGCAAATATTATACAGTGGACCCTCGCCATTCGAATTTAATCCGTTCCAGGAGCTTGTTCTTAACGTGAAATGTTCGAAAGGCGATTTAATTTTTCCCATAAGAAATAATGAAAATACAATTAATCCATTCCAGAAATCCAAAAATATATAAAAATAATATATTTTAATAAAATTAAGCTTCTACATAGACAAAAACATTAAATACTACAGTGCTGTACTACTAAAAGTATTAGTAAATAAATACAAGTCTTTTTACTTACCATTATTGAAGATTGTTGATGGCATATGGAAGAGAGGGAGGAGTGAGGGAGGGAGGGGTTAGTGTTTGGAAGGGGAATCCCCTTCCAGAAGGACTTCAGGTATCAAAGCCCTATCTGGGGTTACTTCTTTTCTTTGTCTTTTAATCCCACTAGGACCAGCTTGGGAGTCACTGGACACTTTAACAAAATAACTGTCCACAGTCCTCTGTTTCTGGTGCCTTTTCAACATGTTCCTGAAGAAGGACATTGTTTGGTCACTGAACATGCTGCTGTTATGGCTTGTTTGAGCTTGTTCAGGGTGGTATTTTTCAACAAAACTTTGCAATCTATTCCACATTGTACACATCTCCTTAATCTCTGAAGAAGGCACCTTCTTCAGCCCCTCTTCCTCCTCCTCCTCCCGTGAATCAATAGCCTCAAATCTGGTCTGATGCTCTTCCATTTCCAGCTCTTGCAGCTCTTGAGTTGTTAGCTCTACCCTGTGGCCCTGCACTAACTCTTCCACATCCTTGCCACTCACCTCCAACCCCATGGACTTGCCCAATTCCACAATAGAGTCCACAACAGGCACAGGGTCGGCAGGGTCAGGGTCAGCCTCAAGCCCTTCAAAATCCCTCTGTTGGACACAACCTGGCCACAATGGTCTCCAAGCAGAGTTCAAAGTCCTTGAAGTCACTCCCTCCCAAGCCTTGCCTATAAGGCCTATGCAGCTGTAGATATTGAAATGATTCTTCCAGAACTCTCTAAGGGTCAATTCACTGTCCGAGGTCATTTCAAAGCACTTTTCAAACACTGCTTTTGTGTAGAGTTTTTTGAAGTTACAGATGACCTGCTGGTCCATGGGCTGGAGGAGAGGAGTGGTGTTAGGAGGCAAGAACTTCAGTTTTATAAATCTGAAGTCTTCACACAGTAGATCTTCCATGTTTTGAGGATGTGAAGGAGCATTGTCCAGCAACAGGAGGCACTTTTTGTCCAAACCCTTTTCCTGTAGGTATTTTCTCACACTGGGGCCAAACACTTCATGGATCCAGTCACTGAAAAGGTGTTTGTGACCCATGCATTCTGACTAGCTCTCCACAAGACACACAATCTACTTTTGCTGACATTGTGTCTCTTGAACACTCTGGGATTTTCTGAGTGATACACTAGTAAAGGCTTTAATTTAAAATCTCCACTAGCATTACTACACATCATGAGAGTTAGCCTGTCTTTCATAGGCTTGTGTCCTGGCAGTGCCTTTTCTTCCTGAGTAATGTAGGTCCTGTTGGGCATTTTCTTCCAAAACAGGCCTGTTTCGTCACAATTGAACACTTGTTCAGGTTTCAATTGTTCAGTCTTTATTTAGTCCTGAAACTCGTTTATGAATTTTTCAGCTGCATGTTTGTCTGAACTGGCAGCCTCACCATGCCTTACCACATTATGTATGCCACTACGATTTTTAAATCTCTCAAACCAGCCTTTGCTGGCTTTAAATTCACTACCATTACAATCAGCACTGGTTGCAGGCATTTTCTTTAAAAGATCGGCATGCAAGTTCCTTGCCTTTTCACAAATAATTGACTCGGACACACTATCACCCGCTAACTCTTTATCCTTGATCCACACCAGCAACAACTTCTCAATCTCTTCGATTATTTGTGGTCTATTTTTGGCTCGCACAGTAACACCTTTTGCAACATCAGCTTGCTTAATTTCTTCCTTCTTAAGCAGGATAGAAGCGATAGTTGACCTGTTTTTGCCATATATCCTGGCAAAATCACACAATCGCACACCACTCGTATTTTTGTATTATTTCCTTCTTCATTTCTACGGTGTTTCTCACTTTTATCAGCCCAGGGGTACCACTAGGAACTTTCTTGGGACCCATGGTAGCTTATTTCACAGTCTCACTTAATGAACAAACTCCAAAAAATTATATTTAAGTGTGAAATGTCTGGAGAAGCGTGCAGGGTATTGTTCTCTCGAGTGTAAACAACGCGGGACTGGCTCTCCACGCCTGCGCTGTGAGGCACCCAAGCGTCTGGGTGGACAGGTCACGCACGTATTCGTTCGACTCGCGATAATTTGTTCGCATGACGATATCGATTTTTTTTACTAATGACGATTTGTTCGACTGCCGAGCCGTTCGAATAGCGGGGGTCCACTGTACAGCTAGCCAAACAAAAATTATCTTTAGCAATGTACCAAGAATATTTCAGCATTTAACTAGTGTCAGATCCCCAAGTAAATACAGGTTGACCATCACTACTCTGGCATCATTGGGACCTGTAGGGTGCCGGATTAGTAATTTTGCTGGATTACTGCGTGGTTACGTTAGAATACACTTAACCCAATGGTGATATTTACGCATCGGCGATTTCACCCACTTTACGCCCTATTTTTGGCCCATTCTATTGTTCCAGTCTACCGAACTCATAGCTATTTCACTAGTATTCCTTCTATTCTGTCGATTGAGTACAAGAGACTGCCCATTTACCTATTTCATTTACCCAATAAAGTGGTCAGAAATTGGTAATTTGGCCAATTTCACACAAATTTCAAGAGATGCCAGTTTCAAAATAGTATTTAGAATAAACAATGCAGACATTTCTGGCACTAAAATAACATTTTCTCTCTTCATTAGTCACATCTCCAGGCCCCTCTTCTATTACACTTGCTTTTGATTTTGAATTTTTATTCACACAAAAACAGATTTACTGTTAGCGGACTACTGCATTATTATAATAATTGTATAAATAATGTCAACCCATCTGTGACTGCATATTAGACCGACCAGTTGGACACGTATTGGACAGTGACATCATTTGTATACTCTTGAACATCGGCAAAAATCAAACATTTCTGCTACTTTGAGCTCAATTTCAAGGTACAGTGGTCCCTCGGTTTTCGCCGAAAATTTGTTCCATAATGCTGCTCAAGTTCCATTACCGAACGAATTTACTTCCTTAAGAAATAATGTCACGTAGGTTAGTCTATTTCAGACCCCCAAAAATACACTTGCAACAGCACTTACGAAAATACAATTACATAAAGGTTCGAGTTTGGAGATGCACGAAAACCAAGGGACCACTGTACTTTTCGTTGTGAAACCAGTCAAAATCATATCTATTTCTGTACTATATCTTCCATTCTATCACATGAGACCAAAAAAACGAGAATAAAAAAATAAAAACCATACAAAAATACACCGTAAATTCGCTGTTTTACACCAAAAACACGGTAGCAGTTTTTTCTCGTTATGCACTGCGTGCTGCAGGATTTTTTTCATATACAGTGCACACTTACCACATAGACCTATTCTCTCATATGTAGGCCCAAATTTACCGGCCACAGCTTATCTGAGTGAGCTGAGCTCATGGCAATCAACAGTGGCTTCAAAGCCACCTTATCTTTTATATACAATGTATGGTGTATGTGCTTTACACAATGAGAAGCATTTCTTTTATTTGTTGGAACCATGGCTAGGGCTAAAAGTAAGCAAGTTATAACAATAAAGGGAGAAAAAAGAAATTGGAAAGACTTATGCAGCAAGTAGCAGCAGGTTGGTGTGGCGACCCCGGAAATTTGAAATTATGCTAGCCGAAATTAGTGCCGGATTACTGATGGAACCGGATTACTGATTGCCGGATTAGTGATGGCCGACCTGTACTATAATTGACATCAGTGCACTTCTGAAATCACTAAATGCAAACCTAACTTTAATTATTCTTACAGGAACATACCTGAAATATGATATTACAAACATATATAACAAAACTAGACAGCCATATACAACTGCTGACTTGATTACAAGGGAGGTGGAACTGATTTTACTACTATAAAAAAGAATGTGGGGCAGAATTTTGTGGTTATAGGAGGGTGGGTGCAGGAGGAAAGAGGAGTGAGTGGTGGAATGAAGAAGTAAAGGGTGTAATAAAAGAGAAAAAGGTAGCTTATGAGAGGTTTTTACAAAACAGAAGTGTTAATAGAAGAGCAGAGTATATGGAGAGTAAAAGAAAGGTGAAGAGAGTTCTCTGTGGACTGAACCACTTTTGCTCTGTGAAGTGAACCAAGATGCCGTCCATTGAGCAACTTTACCAGCAGCTTCAGGAGGAATTGAGGGTAGCGAAGCTTGAGATACGGCGATTGACGGAGGAAAACAAGAGGATTCGTAGTAGTCCTCCTGTTGTGAGTCCTCAGGCCCAGGTGGTGAGAGAGTGCAAAAGAAGAGCAGATGAAAAAATGGGAGAGGCTCTGTCAAGAAATTTTGCTGAAAACAAGAAAAATTTTTGGAGTGAGATAAACAAGGTAAGAAAGCCTAGGACGAATGGATTTGTCAGTTAAAAACAGAGTAGGGAGTTAGTAGATGGGGAGCTGGGGTATTGGGTAGATGGCAGGAATATTTTGAGGAACTTTTAAATGTCGATGAAAAGGGAGGCGGTAATTTCATGTACTGGTCAGGGAGGTACAACATCGTTTAGGAGTGAAGAAGAGCAGGATGTGAGTGTGGGGGAGGTGCATGAGGCATTACATAGAATGAAAGGGGGTAAAGCAGCTGGAACTGACGGGGGATATAGTGTTGGAGTGGTTGGTATTTTTGTTTAATAAATGTATGAAAGAAGGAAGGTGCCTAGGGATTGGCAGAGAGCATGTATAGTTCCTTTATATAAAGGGAAGGGGATAAAAGAGATTGTAAGAATTATAGGGAATAAGTTTACTGAGTATACCAGGTAAAGTGTATGGCAGGGTTATTATTGAAAGAATTAGAGGTAAGACAGAGTAGGATTGCAGATGAGCAAGGAGGCTTTAGAGTGGGTAGGGGATGTGTAGATCAAGTGTTTACAGTGAAGCATATATGTGAACAGTATTTAGATAAAGGTAGAGAAGTTTTCATTGCATTTATGGATTTAGAAAAGGCATATGATAGAGTGGATAGGGGAGCAATGTGGCAAATGTTGCAAGTGTATGGAATAGGTAGTAAGTTACTGAAGGCTGTAAAGTTTTTATGAGGATAGTGAGGCTCAGGTTAGGGTGTGTAGGAGAGAGAGATTACTTCCCAGTAAAAAGTAGGTCTTAGACAGGAATGTGTAATGTCACCATGGTTGTTTAATATATTTATAGATGGGGTTGTAAAAGAAGTAAATGTTAGGGTGTTGGGAGAGGGTGGGATTAAATTATGGGAATTAAATGCAAAATGGGAGTTGACACAGTTACTTTTTGCTGATAATACTGTGCTTATGGGAGATTCTAAAGAAAAGTTGCAAAGGTTAGTGGACGAGTTTGGGAGGGTGTGTAAAGGTAGAAAGTTGAAAGTGAACATAGATAAGAGTAAAGTGATGAGGGTATCAAACGATTTAAATAAAGAAAAACTGGATATCACATTGGAGAGAGGGATTATGGAAGAAGTAAAGGTTTTCAGATATTTGGGAGTTGACGTGTCAGCGCATGGGTTTATGAAGGATGAGGTTAACCATAGAATTGATGAAGGAAAAAAGGTGAGTGGTGCGTTGAGGTATCTGTGGAGACAAAAAACGTTATCCATTGGAGGCAAAGAAGGGAATGTACGAAAGTATAGTGGTACCAACACTCTTATATGGGTGTGAAGCATGGGTTGCAAATGCTGCAGCGAGGAGGAGGCTGGAGGCAGTGGAGATGTCCTCTCTAAGGGCAATGTGTGGTGTAAATATTATGCAGAAAATTCGGAATGTGGAAATTAGGAGAAGGTGTGGAGTTACTAAAGTATTTGTCAGAGGGCTGAAGAGGGGTTGTTGAGGTGGTTTGGTCATTTAGAGAGAATGGATCAAAGTAGAATGACTTGGAAACGTATAAATCTGTAGGGAAGGAAGGCGGGGTAGGGGTCGTCCTAGAAATGGTTGGAGGGAGGGGTAAAAGGAGGTTTTGTGGGCGAAGGGCTTGGACTTCCCGTAAGCATGTGTGGCGTGTTAGATAGGAGTGAATGGAGACGAATGGTTTTGGGACCTGACGAGCTGTTGGAGTGTGAGCAGGGTAACATTTTGTGAAGGGATTCAGGGAAACCAGTTAATTGATTTAGTTGGACTTGAGTCCTGGAAATGGGAAGTACAATGCCTGCACTTTAAAGGAGGGGTCTGGGATAGTGACAGCTTAAGGGACTATTCTCAGCTGTCGTATCTGAGCACCTCTGCAAAGACAGTGATTATGTATGAGTGTGGTGAAAGTGTTGAATGATGATGAAAGTATTTTCTTTTTGGGGATTTTCTTTCTTTTTGGGTCACCCTGCTTCGGTGGGAGACGGCCAACTTGTTGAAAAAAAAAAAAAGAGGAAATGCTTATGTGCACAATTCACAACCAAAATCCTGAAAACCCTAGTCAGAATAGGATCTGTCTACAGATCATTGCTTGCCAGCTGTGCAATAATCTTAAAGACATAAACATTAACAAGAAATTAATTAAACCACTTAATTGCTGGAGACTAACATCAACCTCATTTCAACCAGAAAACCCCCAATTACTGTAGATGGTTTCCTACCTAAAATCATACCTCACCAACAGAAGCCAATACGTGTACACAAATGGAGCGAACTCTTCCACACAACCAATTACAGTCGGAGTCCCTCAAGGAAGTGTCCTGGGGCCACTCCTATTCCTCATTTACATAAATGACCTACCGAATGCATCACAACTACTCAAACCCATTTTATTTGCAGATGACACAACATATGTCTTCTCTCACCCAAATCCAGATATACTGGCCAACACTGTTAATGCGATTACAGAAAATATCAACATGGATGACGACTAACAAGCTTACTCTCAATACTGACAAGACCTACTTCATACAGTTTGGAAGCAAAAACCACAAATGTTCCATAACATAACATTTAAAGGTACACCCATCACAAGACTCACAGAGGAAAATTCCTAGGAATCCACCTTGACAGTAGCCTTAAATTCCAAACACATATCAACAAATTTCCAGAAAATCTCGAAGACAGTAGGCATATTATCAAAGATACGCTATTATGTACCTCAATCAGCTCTCCTTGCACTATATCATTCCTTATCTACCCGTATCTCACCTTGGAATCTGTGCATGGGGATCAACAACGTTAAATCACCTTAGACCACTCATAACACACAAAAAGGCCGCAGTCAGAATGATAACAAATTCCC
>WNWK01030593.1:0-23385 GCA_009830355.1 Cherax destructor
AACACACATATCACTTTTAATTTATGGCTAAATTTGAACTTGGCACAGTCTTTTAACTTTAGCCACATTGTTAGACTTTATTGGGGTTATCCTGAGAAAGTCCACATAATTTACTAAAAATCAATCATTTTATATTACAAGTCTGTACAAAATTAGATAAATTGCACATGGGCAGCCCATTAGTTTTGCAGAGCATTTTTGGGAAGCTTTAAAACCAACTTAAACTAGAAGGACTATAGTATTTTACATTTTTATACAAAAAAATGATTTTCACAACAAAATAATTCATGAAACAAATGTATTGCAGATAAAATCATAGTAAAGTATATTGGGAATATAAACACTTAGATCATATTTTAATGTATAAAAATTACTCCCAAAAATTAAATACAGTCTAACAATAGTTACAATAAGAGTGCCTGTATAATTACAGAATGTAAAGATAGCCGCGTGTTCCCGAGTCATGTGGCTGTGTCTGGGCGAGTGAGGAAGCTTCGTCATTCATCCAAACATGTTTATAATCCATTGTTTTTTGGTTTTTGAAGGTAACTTTGAAATGGCCCCCCAAAAAATTCCTAGTAAAATTCCTTTGGAAAAAAAGTGAGAAACATGATAGAATTCAAGGCAGGCAGGCATAGAGGCAAGGAGGGGCAGGGCATGCAGGGAGTGGCAGGCATGCAGGGAGGTAGCAGGCATGGGGGAGGTAGCAGGCATGCAGGGGGTGTGCAGGTTGCAGGGAGTGCAGAAGGCATGCAGGGAGTGTAGCAAGAGATGGCAGGAGGGCAGAGAGTATGGCAGGGGGGTAGCAGAAAGTATGGCACGGAGTGTAGCAGAAGTATGGCAGGGGGTGTAGCAAAAGTATGGCAGGAGGTAGCAGGCAGGGAGTGAGTGTAGCAGACAACATAGAGGCAAGGAGGTGGGGGAAAACAAAAGGGGGGGCAAAAGGCAAGGAGGGTAAAAAACAAGGGGGAAAAATAAAATAAAAAGGCAAAGGGAGGGGGTAAGGGAAAAAAACAAGGGATGAGGCAAGGAGGTAGCAGACAGGCATGAGGCAAGGAGGAGCACACAGGCATAGAGGCAAGGAGTGAGCACAGGCATAGAGGCAAAGGGGTGTAGCAGACAGGCATAGAGGCAAGGAGGTGCACACAGGAATAGAGGCAAGGAGTGAGCAATGCAGGGAGTGTAGCAGGAAGGCAGGAAAGGGGCAGGATGCAGGGAGTGACAGGCAGCAGGAGCTGAAGGCATGCAGGGGAGAAAGGGATGCAGGGAGGAACAGGCAGGCAGGGGAGCAGGAGGCAAAAGAGGCGGGAGGAGCAGGCAGGCAGGAGGTAGAGACAGGCATAGAGGCAAGGAGGTAAAGGCCGGGGGCAGGAAGGCAGGGAGGAGGGAGGCAGGGAGTGTAGCAGGCAGGCAGGGGGTGTAGCAGGCAGGCAGGGAGGTAGCAGGCAGGCAGGGGGGTGTAGCAGGCAGGCAGGGAGGTAGCAGGCAGGCAGGGGGGAGCAGGCAGGCAGGGAGGTAGCAGGCAGGCAGGGGGAGCAGGCAGGCAGGGAGTGTAGCAGGCAAGGGCAGGGGAGGAGCAGGGGCAGGGAGTGTAGCAGGAGGCAGGAGGGAGCAGGCAGGCAGGGAGTGTAGCAGGGAGGCAGGGAGGGGCAGTTTTTTTTTTCGACAGGGGGGAGTGACTCTCAAGCTGGTCCTAGTGGCAGTAAAAGACAAAGAAGGGGAAATAACCCTTTCGCCTTCTTCCACATGCCAACAAGTCTTCAATAAAAGATATGTAATGTTATTTATTAGAAAAATTAGTGTTTATTTTTTTCTATTTTTTTTGTGTTTTAAGACTATAGTTAATTTTTAAAAAAATGTTTTTTTTTTTAATATTTTTGGTGTCTGAACGATTAATTGTTTTTACATTAATTTTAGGGGAATATTTTTTGGGTTTTGGGCTATTTTCGGTTTAGGCCGCCCTTTCTGGAACGGATTCCCCTAAACCGAGGGTCCACTGAAAAATACAGTGGTACCGGATTTAGCAGCTCCAACCGAACAATTATGTAAGGTATTTTTTTTTAAGGGTTTTGTAAGTGTATTTTTGGGGGTCTGATACTAAATAATGAGACAGTAATATACATATATGAGAGTTGACGGAAAGATGGAACAAGAACAGGGACAAATTGATGAAAGACTGGGGGTTTTGGTTTTTTTTTAAATCATTTTGGATCAATAAGGCAAGGGGGTGCTTTGAACATTAGCTCTGAAGATGGAAATCTGGGAAACTTCAGGCAAAGAGGTGGGAAATTTTGGTCTATTTATGTGCATTGAGGTTTGCACAGGTTGAGCAGACATGGGGAATATCATAGAGATTTTTGTTTCTAGTATTATGCCGTGAGCTCTATTGCAGCTATAATGAAGAGTTATAGGGCAGGATTAAATTTGAATTGATTGTCCTGTATATAGTATGCAAAAGTTTTAATGAATTTTATGTATATTAAGTGTTTAAACTTTTTTAAAAGTGGGGTTGTTCCCGGGGATAGACTGGGTGATAATTTATACTGCCAGATTTTGTCAAGTTATTATTGACTTCAGATGATTTGTGTTGTGTATTCCCAGGACAAACAGCAAGGTGAGTTAGGGATAGATTGGAGAGAGAAATGTGTAGTGTTGGGTTGAGGTAATGGAAGGGTCTGGTAGGAATTCTGCTACAGTTTCTCTTCTAGTGCTTTAAATTTAAGACTTGTACCCCTGTACCACCAGAAGAAGAAGGGATTACTGTTGAGCTAAAATATTACTGGATTTATATACAGAAAAAAAAAAAAACATAAAGGTACTCACCTGTTTTTCATGCCAGTGATATGGAAGTGGACAGGGTCATGTGAGGAGGGGGGAGGAGGGTGAGGGGGGCCCTGGAAGAGGGGCGAGCCCCACGACGGCTTGCACTGCCACCTGATTGTGCCATCATCACAACCGCTGGGAAAAAAACTGTCTCTTGACTAGCAAAAAAGCAAAAAAATACAGTATATCCAATGCACAAAACATACGAGTATTGAAAAAGTAGCATAAGAACATTGAAAACAATATGCCACAGTTTAATATATCTACATGCACCATAATGATAAATATTAACATGACATGAAAATATATAAAACTCCTCACTTAACAACAGAGTTCCGTTTTTTTTTTCCATTCTTTCTCCTCTTTTTCCTCTTCCAAGTGCTGTTTCATTCCAACTCATTAAATCTTCGTTAGTTGCTTCCCCCCTTGACATATTCCACTAATTTTTCAATATCTTGCACTTCAACAAACTGGTTGGAGACGGTCATAAGTCCACATGGTTGTTAAACAGTTAGATTTTTAAATGAGGAGGTCGTTTTGCCCTACAAAGACTGGAAACAAGAGAAATAAAAAACCACACATCTTCCCATTTTTCCTTCCCTTGGGAATCACCTGCTCACTGCCCATTTCATTACTCTAAGTCTATTTTGTCAAATTTTTTAACCATTTTTTTATTGCCAAGGCTACAGACCTGATCACTTCCAAGCATCTTCCCAAGTATGTAGTACTTGCACTGAATGCATCACCTGATACCAAAATGACCTATATTATTATAATAATATTCATATAGAAGTGGTAAACCCATAGGGGTCAAAATTTCCTGGACATGACAACATGTTATATAATATTTTTTAGGTAAACAGCCAACTAGCCAAAAAAGTGGAGAGAAAGGGAAAAATACCAAAAAGTGATAAAAAAATTAGGGACAAAATGCGGAAATGCCATTCTTCATTGAGACACTTTACCACACAGCGGGGGTTGTTGTCACAGAACCTTTAGAGTGACCAAACCCAAAAAACACGTTACTTGTCTCTCTTTTCTTCCAGCCTGGTTTTAACTTATTTTCTCTCTTTTCCCTCCTTTCCCTTTTCTTTCCCCTCCTGCCTTCTCTTCCCTGAATAGAGCGAGGGGGAAAAATAAGGAGAGCTCCTTTTCCCCGCCTTCTCTTTCCCCCTGCCATTTCTTTTTTTCCTCTCCATTTCCTTCCCCCCGCCTTTTTTCCCTCCTACCCTCTCCATTCACTTACCCTCTTTTCTTTCCCCCCTTTATACAATGAATGTTAAAATTTTTTGAGTCAGTGAGTCAATTACAAAACAACTTTATTTCATTAAATGGCATACATAGTGTAAATGTAAAAATTTTGGAAATAATTTATAAACTAATGCTTTATACAATGCCCCTTGTTATGCAACTTGGGGAAATAATTAAAAAAAAAGTGACAAAACCAAGTGTTGCCCTTAAACTGTCACTATAAAAAATTTCTAATTAAAAACCCATCAGGTTTACTGGGAAAAGAAAAAATAATTAAACATAATTACCGGTCAATATACATCACTTATAAAAGTACATTATCACCTAATTAAATTGACATGTGATAAAATTTTTAGTATAATGAATTTAATGTTAAACCTGAAAAGGGGCAAAAGTGCTGAGGTGCGAGATAAATGATGGTCAGTTGGCAAAGCACTTGCCTCAGATACCAGGCGGTTCAATCAACAACATGGGTGGAAATGTTTAACATGTTTCCTTCACCTGGTGTCACTGTTCACCTAGCAGTAAGTAGGATCGGGGGTTAGTCACCTTACACCTGCTGTCACTGTTCATCTAAATAAGTAGGACCCGGGTGAATTTCCTTACACCTGCAGTCACCGTTCACCTAAACAAGTAGGTACCCGGGTGTTAATTACCTTACAACTGCTGTCACTGTTCACCTAGCAAAATAGGCCTGGGTGTTAATCACTGGGTGGGTCGACCCGGGGGACAAGATTGAAGGACCAATGGGAAAAATGGCAGACAGTCCTTGATGACCCCTAATTTTCTTGGGGTTTTCCTGTGTGGCAACCCACCTTAACCGTTTTCCTTTTGGGAAACCCCCCCCACCCTGGGTTTTCCTGGGGGATAACCCTCCTACCCTGGGTGGCTACCCCACATTATCCTGGGGGACTAACCTTCCTTACCCCGGGTTATCCTGGATGACAACCCCTTACCCCACGTTATCCTGGGTGGCTAACCCTCCTTACCCCGGGTTTTTCCCGGGTGGCTAACCTCTCACCCCCGGGTTTCCTGGGTGGCTAACTCCTACCCTGGGTTATCCTGGGTTAACCCCTACCCCGGGTTTTCCTGGGTGGCTAACCCTCCCACCCCGGGTTATCCTGGGTGGCTAACCCCCCCTACCCCGGGTTATCCTGGGTGGCTAACCCCCCCACCCCGGGTTACCTGGGTGGCAACCCTCCATACCCCAGGTTTTCCTGGATGGAACCCTCCCAACCCGGGATCCTGGGTGGCTAAACCCCCCACCCCGGGTTATCTTGGGGGGCTAACCCCCCCTACCCGGGGTTTTCCGGGGGGATAACCCCCCCTACCCTGGGGATCCTGGGTGGTAACCCTCCCTACCCCAGGTTATCCTGGGTGGCTAACCCTCCATACCCCAGGTTATCCAGGATGGCTAACCCTCCATACCCCAGGTTATCCAGGATGGCTAACCCTCCCTACTCAGGGTTATGCTGGGTGGCTAACCCTCCCTACCCAGGGTAATGCTGGGTGGCTAACCCTCCCTACCCAGGGTTTTGCTGGGTGGCTAACCCCCCCTACCCAGGGTTAGGGGGGTGGCTAACCCTCCCTACCCAGGGGGTCCGGGGGGTAACCCTCCCTACCCAGGGTTATCCTGGGTGGTAACCCCCCCCTACCCAGGGTTTATCCTTTGGGTAACCCCCCCGACCCCGGGTTATCCTGGGTGGCAAAACCCCCCCTACCCCAGTTTTTGGGTTTAACCCCCCCTACCCAGGGTTATCCTGGGTGGCTAACCCTCCATACCCCAGGTTATCCTGGATGGCTAAAAAATCCCCACTCAGGGTTTGCTTTGGGGGGCTTTAAACCCCCTACCCAGGGTTTGCTGGGTGGTTTAACCCCCCCTACCCAGGGTTTTCCTGGGTGGTAACCCTTCCACCCAGGGTTTTTCCTGGGTGGTTCCTTTTCTATCCCGGGATCCTGGGTGGCTAACCCCCCCACCCTGGGTGGTTTAAACCCCCCACCCTGGGTGGGTAACCCTCCCCATCCTGGGTGGCTAACCCCCCCTATCCTGGGTGGCTAACCCTCCCCATCCCCGGGGGCTAACCCCCTATCCTGGGTGGCTAACCCTCCCTATCCTGGGTGGCTAACCCCCCCTATCCTGGGTGGCTAACCCTCTCATCCTGGGTGGCTAACCCCCCCTATCCTGGGGGGCTAACCCCTTTCCCATCCTGGGTGGCTAACCCTCCCTTTTCCTGGGTGGCTAACCCTCCCCATCCTGGGTGGCTAACCCTCCCTATCCTGGGTGGCTAACCCTCCCTATCCTGGGTGGCTAACCCTCCCCCATCCCGGGGGGCTAACCCTTCCCCATCCTGGGGGGTTTAAACCCCCCCTATCCTGGGGGGCTAACCCTCCCATCCCGGGTGGCTAACCCCCCATCCTGGGTGGCTAACCCTCCCCATCCCGGGGTGGCTAACCCCCCCCCTATCCCGGGTGGCTAACCCCCCCATCCTGGGTGGCTAACCCTCCCCATCCTGGGGGGCTAAACCCCCCCTTTCCTGGGTGGCTAACCCTCCCTATCCTGGGTGGCTAACCCCCCCTATCCTGGGTGGCTAACCCTCCCCCATCCTGGGTGGCTAACCCCCCCTATCCTGGGTGGCTAACCCTCCCCATCCTGGGTGGCTAACCCTCCCATCCTGGGTGGCCAACCTTTTCCCCTATCCTGGGTGGCTAACCCTCCCTATCCTGGGTGGCTTTAAACCCCCCCCCATCCTGGGTGGCTAACCCTCCCTTTTCCTGGGTGGCTAACCCTCCCTATCCTGGGTGGCTAACCCTCCCCATCCTGGGTGGCTAACCCCCTTTCCCTAATCCCTTTGGGGGGCTAACCCTCCCTATCCTGGGGGGTTTAACCCCCCTCCCCTTATCCTGGGTGGCTAACCCTCCCTATCCTGGGGGGCTAACCCTTTCCCCATCCTGGGTGGCTAACCCTTTCCCCATCCTGGGTGGTTTAACCCCCCCTATCCTGGGGGGCTAACCCTCCCCATCCTGGGTGGCTAAACCCCTCCCCCCTATCCTGGGTGGCTAACCTCCCTATCCTGGGTGGCTAACCCTCCCATCCTGGGTGGCTAACCCCCCCCTATCCTGGGTGGCTAACCCTCCCTATCCTGGGTGGCTAACCCTCCCTATCCTGGGTGGCTAACCCTCCCTATCCCGGGTGGCTAAACCCTTCCCCCATCCTGGGGGGCTAACCCTCCCCCTCCTGGGTGGCTAACCCCCCCTATCCTGGGTGGCTAACCCTCCCATCCTGGGTGGCTAAATTTTTCCCCCCTCATCCTGGGTGGCTAACCCTTTCCCATCCTGGGTGGCTAACCTCCCTATCCTGGGGGGCTAAACCCCCCCTATCCTGGGTGGCTAACCCTCCCTATCCTGGGTGGCTAACCCTCCCTATCCTGGGTGGCTCCTCCCACCCTGGGTGGCTAACCCTCCCTATCCGGGGTTTTAACCTCCCTATCCTGGGTGGCTCCCTCCCTATCCTGGGTGGCTAACCCTCCCGTCTCGGTAAAAATCCAAACAAATTTACATATTAATGGGGCTAAACCGTAGGGATTATACAGCGCCTGTGGGGGGGAAAAGGGGGATGGAAGGTTTAGGTTTTTTCAGGGAACTGGAGCGCAACAAATTTCCCCTAGATCAAGAGCCCTCACCAGCATCAAAGCCTCCTCGAGAGGTCATCTTAACAGATTGAGGTCATCAATGGTTAATATGATCATTGCCCTTTTTGTGATTGATGTATTTCTTCAGGGGACTATCCCCCTGGTACAAATAAAGCTCCATCCCCAAAACCGTAAAACCCCCATATAAAATAAAGGGTATATACGGCGTATTGAGAGCTGTGGTGATGCATTCTTGAGGTGGGAGACCTGAAGTGATCTCATATCTCATATATAGCCTCAGTACAATATAAAACATAGCTATATGGGGGGAAGCCCGCGTGGTACCCCTAAGGTGGATACCTTGGGGGGTGAGACAAGGGGGAAAATGGTAACTCACAATTTTGTGGTCCTCATCACATCTTGCAGAGTGATGTTACAACACATGTTATAGTGGAGCCATCTGCGGCGACCAGGCCAGGCCACCCTTCACCTCCCTCCATCCCTCCTCCCCCCTCCCTCCATCCACCTCTCTTCCCCCCCCATCCACCCCCCCCCTCCCTCCATTCACCCTACCTCCCTCCCTCCATAAACCCCCTCCACCCCTCCATCCACCCCTCCACCCCCCTCCATCCATCCCACCTCCACCTTATTCCACCCCCTCCACCCCCCCTTGAATCTCTTCCTCCCTCTACTTTCCTCCACCCCACCACCCCCCTCCCTTCACCTCCCTCTCAAATACACTACACTCATCCATCCACTCCATTTCTATTCAACTTACCTCCATTCTACGTCCATCCATCCTTCCATTCCACCATCCTCCATTCCATCCATCCACTCCACCTCTGCCCATTCCTCCCCCATCTCCTTCCATCCGACACCTCATTCCACCATCCATCCCTTCCCCACTTCCATAAACCCCAAACCCTCTGCCCCCACTATTAGATCAAACACCCATCCACTGGAGACCCATCCAGTGGGCGGGTCTGAAAAACTTCCCCCTTCCACCCCCTCTGTACTAGTGGGAACAAGCATACACAAGAAATAGCACAGTAAGAGAAGGATCAGAGTCTGTACACTGAAACAGATGGAATTTTAAAAAAAAAAAAAAGGTTTCAATAAAGGAAGAGTAGCAAAGAACATACAGATATAGCCTTCACAGAGAAAAAACTGAGACAATTTCTGATAAGTTCCTGGGTCTCTAAAATATGTTTTTATGATAATCAATGCAACGTTGTATACCTGAAAAAAATTACTAATTTCCACCATAATACCAAATACTGAGGGACAGAGAAACGGAGCCAGAAATGGCATTATTAATAAGGCACAAGCAGAGTTCGGGGGAAATGAGAAAGATGGGAAACAGTGATGACACTGATCACATAGTTGGTACCATCATGATTAAATATAGTGTAGTTGTGGTGGTAAATAAAGTCATATATATGTTAGAATGTTAGAGACACAGCAAGAGAGGAGGGAAAAAGGGGGGTGCATATTTTGGACTATAAGAAGGCATTTGACTTTTCCCCCGTGTGATATTTAGAACTAAAAACGGTGGGATAACTGGAAATAAACTTTAGGATTAATGAATACCTGAGCACGAGACAAAGCGAAGGCCCAGGAAGATGTGTCAGGATGAAAAGGATATTATCCCACAAAGTTCCCTAGTGGACTGGACAAGAACCCCATTCAAAATTAGTTACTTTGACTTTTTTGGGTTTTCTTTTAAAAAATAATAATAATAATAATAATAATAATAATAATAATAATAATAATAATAATAATAATAATAATAATAATAATATTTTATTTACTACATGTACATGAAAGGGTATGACATCGTGACATACTACTACATGAAAGCAGCTTTTATAAAAATTTTCGGGAAAATTAGGCCGTTTTAGGATGGGACCCACCAGCGACTAACACCCAGGTCCCCTTTTTACTGATGGGTGAACATGAAAATGAAGGAAACACGCCCAATGTTTCCATCTTTCGGGGGGAATCAAACCCCAATCCTCATTGTGTGAAGCGACAGTTTTTCCCCCAGACCAGTAGGTCTTTTTTAGCACATTATACTAGGTGTTCGACCCGGGTTTGGTACTGCACTAAACTCAAATTGAAGTCCGTGGTTGATCCTCGGTACGGGTGAACACATTGGGCGTTTTTTCCCTTTAGCCCCTCTCCCCCTGTTCACCTAATAAAAATGGGTACCTGGGGGGCTGACTGGTGTGGGCGCACCGGGGGACAAAATTAACTTTTGCTCGAAATCCTTTGCAAAATTTTATATATATGCCATTGATGTATTATTCTGTATAATTTTAAATATTTTTTAAAAAATAATAATAATAATTATTATTATTATTATTATAGTTTAATCAACACCAAGCCCTTTATGAACGCCAAGGCCTTGAAATCGGTCCCCAAGACCGGTTTTAACAACACCAAGACCATTACCTAGAAGTCAAACACATGATAAGACTGGTCTTAGCAACCCCAAGACATTACCTTGAAATATTCAAATTTGAGAAAATTTGGGTGTCCAGTTTTACCCTGAGTCAGTACCTGAGAGGTTGAACTGGGCAGGGGGTTTGGGAGCAAGCCTTGCCGACCACCCCCGGGGCCCCCTACCAAACCCTCATTTCACATTCATGGGGCAGTGCCCGGAAAGGCAGCCTGGGAACCAAAGTTTAGACGCCCCTGGACCTGTGTTGCGGGGTCTTCTTTTCATCAGTGATGAAGGTCAGCATGAGTATGGGGCGCATGGGAACATGTTGCAGGGGGAATGTTACTGTGAGAGCATGTTGCACGGGGAGCATGTTGCACTGTGGGGCATGTTGACGGGGGAGCATGTTGCACTGTGGGGCATGTTGCATTGGGGGACATGTTCACGGGGAGCATGTTGCATTGGAGCATGTTGCACTGTGGGGCATGTTGCACTGTGAGCATGTTGCATGGGGGGCATGTTGCTGTGAGGCATGTGCACTGTGAGAGCATGTTGCACTGGGGGAGCATGTTGCACTGGGGGAGCATGTTGCACTGTGGGGCATGTTGACTGTGGGAGCATGTTGCACTGTGAGGATGTTACACTGTGGGGCATGTTGCACTGTGGGAGCATGTTGCACTGTGAGGCATGTTGCACTGGGGGGCATGTTGCACTGTGAGAGCATGTTGCACTGTGTGGGCATGTTGCACGGGAGGGCATGTTGCACTGTGGGAGCATGTTGCACTGTGGGGCATGTTGCACTGTGGGGGCATGTTGCACGCACTCAGATCGTGATGATGAGGCACTCCCAGCAGGCATTAATTTATACGTGCAACTCTTGTACAGCTAGGGGAGGATCAGTGTAATGTTGGTAAAGTTTATTGACTACGGAAGGGTGTCTTGATACCCGGGGGGCCCTTTGATACAAAGAATTGCAGCGCCCTTTCCCCCTCCTCGCATAAAAGCTGATTACAATGCACCAACACAACTTTTTTTAAAAAAGACATTCAGCAAAAATCTTTATTGCCCAAAAAAAAAAATTCTCTTTTTGGCTGTATATCCCCTTTTTTGCCCGTGGCCGGTGGCAAAAGCTCCCTTCGCACGGCGGGGGTTCGGGCCCATTCCCCGGGCGGGAGAAACTTTGGGGCGTTTTCTTTACATTGTTTTGTTCCCATCAGTAAAATGGGTACCGGGGTGTTAGTGGACTGGTGGGGTCGCATCCGGGAAAAAACTGACCTAATTTGGGGGAAATGCTCTGATAATAAGGGCTTTCTATATAGTATTATGCCATTGATGTCAGCTATGGTCTGTATACCTTGTCATGTACTTGTAGAAATAAAGATATTGTTATTTACCATTCGTCTCGTCTGGGGGGTGGTTAAGGGGGTTAAAGCGGTAAGAGGTCCAAGGCTTTGCCACCACCAGTCAAAATACTTTAATATAAACTTAGTGGGATCAATGTAAACAGTGTATATATAATATATCGATATTCCCCCGGGGATGTACGAAGTATAGGGTACTAATGGTTATATTCATAACCATGGGGGATAACCAAAAGGGGAAGGGGTCAGATGACCAAAAGCCCAGCTGTTGGTCATCATATAATAATAAAGTTTATTGTGACATGATACAAAGACGTACAATGGGTTATAAGAAGGGGGTGTACATGCCAAAAGCCCGGTGGTCTGGTGGCTAGAGCCTCGCTTCACACAGGGGAGGGCCCGGGCGACCCCGGCGGGTGGAAACATTTCAAGGTTTCCTTACGCCTGTTGTCATGTTCACCTAGCAGAAAAGGTACCTGGGTTGTTAGTCGACTGGGTGTCGCATCCTAAATTTTAAAGGACCCCAATGGAAATAAGACAGACAGTTCTCGATGACCCCTGACTTTTTTGGGGTTATCCTGGGTGGTTAATTTGGGTTAAAAATAAGAAATTTATCTTATCTTAATATGCAGAGATTTGGAAACTTAATTTTAACTTACAACTAAATGGTAAAAATTATAGTAAACAATTTACAATATAAGTATACTAGTTGAGTATTTAAGCTATGAAAGTTAAACATAATTTAAACAAAACTTTTGAAACATAATAGTTTTACAATTTTGAAACATTACAGTTTTATAATATATCAACATAATAATTTATTATTTAGGTAATGGAATTTATTAAATCAGATCAAGCAAATCAAAGTTTCAACATTTGCACTGTTATGTTTGAGAAATTTTGTTTTTTGAGCAATTATGTAAGGGGTCAGAATAAACAAGTGTTTCATGACGGGGGTGATGACCACAGCTGAGGTTTTTGGTCACCGACCGGGGCCTTCCACTGGCTTACCCTCCATTCTTTAAAAATCAGGGTTTTGGATTATAACGATTATAATAAAAAAGAGATTAAAATGACAGTCCATGTAGGCGGAAATGAGGTGTAAGGAACATAATGACATGAAACATCAGCAGGAGAGATGACTTAAGATACCCCTTGCCCCCACAGGAGTATGGGGGTTTTTATTACTTCGGGCCGCGGGTTTTTCCCCCGCCCTTTATGCTTTTTTGCAATGGGCTTTAATTTTGTTAGCGGGGATGGGGCGGTCGTCCTCACCGAACAAGACCTTCGACGCCGAGATGTCTGGAAGCCTGCGCCAAAGGTACTAGACACAGATCATTTGATTTTCCCCGTTACCAAACCCTTTTAAAAACTCAATGCACATAAAAGGCACAAAAATTTGGAATTTCATTACCTGTCATTGCCAAAGAAACCTTATGCCCCCCAATTTCAAAACGATCAAAAACCACCTTCTACCCAAAGCTAATTGCCCATATCAACCATTCCCAGAAAAGTAGAATAATCCTTAACGAAAAAACCTGACTAATCAATTCAATGTAATGTATGAATGAACGAATGAATGAATGAAAAACCTGTTATGAATAATACATACAGCTAATTATTCCCCAAACTTCATTATAAACCACGTAAACTAACTCAATGCAATTAATTGTTTTAAATTGTTATCTCACTCAATTAGTTGCATTGCTGCAATAAATTGCACAATTAATTGATATGTTTAACTTATATTCAAACTTTAAACTTTGATATGCAACTTTACTTATTTTATAAATTATCAACCCTCTTTTTTTTTTTTATTATTATTGCTTTAATTTGTTTTAAACTGATTTAATTAATTTTATAATGAAAAAGAAAAACTATGTTCAAATTTCTAGCTTAAAAACTCACCTTTACTCATTGTATACTATTTACAAAAATTTTACAATTTAGTTTTAAGTTTTTTAAGATGCCCAAAAAGCCCTGCATACTAGGGGGTTTTTGGGATGACATCATGTAATTTTAATAACCAAATGTAATTCTTTGTATCATGTCCAAATAAAAAATTTTTATTATATTATTATTATTATTAATCACCGACACCATACAAATAATCAGGGAATATAAAAAAAAAAAAGATAAGATAGTCAACAGGGGGCAGCACCTCCTGACAACACAGGGTCCATGACCCCCATTTCCTACCTGACCTCATCCCAAAATGTCATTCTTCAGGGCACTATGTGTCACCACACCCACCCCCAACCTATATATGTCTTTCAACTTCTGTATGTTAGAAGTGATTAAGGTTTCAGGACAGAAACGTTGTTTATGTCCTAGTGTTTACTCACGTGTCTTTCTAAACTATGTATTAAGGGGTTTTAAAAAACGATGCCTTTTTTTCCAATCCTAAACCAAAATAAACCGACACGTGAGGATTTTGACCTGCAGTTAGAAAGTAATTTATGTTTCCTTTGGTTACAACTAATGACCTGACGAATTTTGCAAAGTGATTATTTTTATTTAAAAATACCCACCTAAAATTTTCTCTAAGCCTCAAGTTTTTTTGGGCAGTTGAAATTTTTAAAAAAATTTATCAGTTCCTGTGTTGTTATATTCAGGGGGGAGTGCTAAACACGGGGTATAAACGCATGGAGTGCGGGTCAAGAGTTTGTTCCAAAAAAGGGAAGGGAGCTCTTTTTCGTATCAAGAGCCCATCGCCAGCACATTCAAGGGATGTTTACAACCATGACGTAAACAACCATAAATTACCTATCCGTCTGGTGATGACAAAGTTTGATAGGGATGACTATAAGCAATGAGATATCCTGATCCAACATGAGGGCCCGGTCACAGACCGCCGGGGGGTTGACCCCCGAACTCTCTCCCGGTTACCCAGGTATACCGTCTGTCTACCAGACGCTCATCTTTTTGGGAAAAAAAAGGCGCTTTTCAAGAAAGGTTGCAGACTTGGATTTGGGGGCGTCTCTGGTCTGCATCTGCACACATCTCGAGGAGAGTACACAAGTGAACACGGTGGCTGTTTGGGGAGGGAAAAAAGGTACACGAGGGCAAAACTGAAAATTAAAAACATAGATGAAACACAAGATCAATGTCTCTATTTGAAAATAAGATCACTGTTCTATTTAAAACAAATCACTGCCTCTAATTTATACACAAGATCACTGCCTCAATTGACAAAAGATCACTGTTCATTTGACACACAAGTTTACTGCCCCTAATTGATACACAAGATCACTGCCTCTAATTGACACACAAGATCACCTCATTTTACACACAAGATCCTGCCTCTAATTGACACACAAGACCTGTCTCTATTTGAAAAAAGATCACTGTCTCTATTTGACACAAAGACCACTGCCTCCAATTGAACAAGATCACTGCCTCTAATTGATACACAAGATCGCTGTTCTATTTGAAAACAAGACCGCCCCAATTGATACACAAGATCACTGCCTCAATTTACACACAAGATTAATGTCTCTATTTGACACAAAGATCACGTCTCATTTTACACACAAAATCACTGTCTCTATTTGACACACAAGACCCCCTCATTTTCACACAAGACCCCTGCCCCAATGAACAAGATCACTGCCTCTAATTGAAAAAAGATCCCGCCTATTTGACACACAAGATCACTGCCCCTAATTGAAAACAAGACACTGCCTCCAATTGAAAACAAGATCCTTTGTTCTATTTGAAAACAAGAACCCGCCCCTAATTGATACAAAGATCACTGCCTCTAATTGACACCAAGATCCCGTCTCTATTTGACAAATCAATTTTTTCATTGAATGGTTGTATGATAGTAGGGATAACTCAGTAACCCCCGATTTTCGCTTAGCGGATTACAATGGGCTTAGAGAAAACTTAAATTTGTGGACTGGGGTAACGAAGAGAGCTATCAATATGACAGTTTTCTTTAAAACATACAGACTGCCCAAAGTACGTTTAGCCCATAAAAAAAAATTAAAAAGAAATGACCCAACCTTGCCCTATTCCCTTCCCTTTCCCCATACACGAAACACAGCTTCCTGTCTTTATCAACAAACAACTCCTCCCCTCCATCTTCCCGAGACCTCTAACTCTCCTTTAATAACTCTCCTCTCCCTGTTTTTTAAATGTCAAATCCATTTGTTCCCTAGGCTTCCCAACTTATTAATCTCACAAGATCACTGTCTCTGTTGACACACAAGATCACTGTCTCTATTTGACACACAAGATCACTCCTTAATTGACACACAAGATCACTGTCTCTATTTAACAAGATCCTGTTTCATTTGACACACAAGATCCTTTTACACCAAAAAAAAAAAACATTGTTCCTACATTCCCACACAAGATCACTGTTCCTACACTCCACAAAAGATCTTAATACACTCCACAAAAGAAACTTCCTACACCCCACACAAGATCACTGTACTCCTCCACACACAAGATCACTATTCCCACCTCCCACACAAGATACTGTCACTACACTCCACACACAAGATCACTTTCCTCACTCCCCACACAAATTACTGTTTAAAAAAACTTTTCCACACACAAGATCACTGTAACTGTAGATGAATGGGTTTAAAAACCGACAAGTTATAAAATTTGACACATATGCAACCGGGCAAGAAAGTTTTGCCACACAGTGGCTTATCCCCTACAAAGTAGAAAGTTTAAAGGAGAGGGGGAGTTTTGGGTAATCAGCCCGGCTGGGGTCGATGTGTTCAGTCCATCAATCTTTGAAAATACAGCACAGGTCCGTAAGGGGGGCTTTATACTGTAGTCAGGGGAGGCGAAGCAGGAGGAGGCGGGGTCATAGTGGACCATCCACTAGTAGAAGTAGGTCTTTATAAAAAAGGTTTGGGCAAGTGTTGAAGAATTCGTTTGTTTAAGATCCCAAGATGTTGCTGTGCTGACAGGATTGATGAATGGTTCAAACCGACAAGTTATAAATTAGACATATGCAACACTTGTCCAACCTTTGGGCGAAGACCCTTTTAAAGTGGTACCACGCCCCGCCTCCTCCTTCTTCGCCTCACCTGACTACAGTATATGACCTCTACGGTTTTGCTACACTTCTAACAAGATTGATGGATGAACACATCGACTCCCGGCCGAGGGACTGATTACCCAAACCCCCCCCTCCTTACACCCTTTTTTACTTTGTATGGACTGATGAAACGTGTGGGAAATGTTTTCAAAAAGATACCCAATGTTGCATATGTGTCTAATTTTACACTGTCTACATTCCACAAACAAGATCACTGTTTCCCCCACACACAAGATCACTGTCACTACCTCAACACACAAGATCATTCACACACCCCCACACAAGATCACTGTTCCTACACTCCCACACAAGGTCACTGTCACTACACTAACACACAAGATCACTGTCACTACCCAACACAAATCACTGTCCCCACCCAACTCCCAAAATCACTGTCACTACACTCAACACACAAGTCACTGTCACTACACCCCCCCCCACAAGATCCTGTTCCTACACTCCCCCCAAGTCACTGTCACTACACTCAAGACACAAGATCCTGTCACTACACTCCCCACACAAGATCCATCACCACTCAAACAAAGATCCTTTCACCTCCCCACAAGATCACTGTCCACCTCAAACACAAGATCACTGTCACTACACTCAACTCACAAGATCACTGTTCCTACACTCCCACACAAGATCACTGTCCTACCACACACAAGATCACTGTCACTACACTCCACACAAGATCATGTCATCCTCCAAAAAACTCCTTCCACACCAACCACAAGATCACTGTCCACCTCAACCACAAGATCACGTCCTACACTCAACCACAAGATCAGTCCACCTCAAAAAGATCACTGTCACTACACTCACACACAAGATCACTGTCCTACACTCCACACAAGATCACTGTCCCCACACTCCACACACAAGATCACTGTCCTAATCCCCAAGATCACTGTCACCACTCAAAAACCCCAAAATCACTGTTTCCCACACTCCCACACAAATTTACTGTCACCACCCACCCAAAAATCATGTCACTACACCACACACAAGATCACTGTACTACACTCAACACACAAGATCACTGTTCTACACTCAACCACAAGATCACTGTCCCTACACTCAATCACAAGATCACTGTCACTACCCCACACACAAGATCACTGTTTTCACCCCCACTCCACACACAAGATCACTGTCACTACCTCCACACACAAGATCACCACTACACTCCACACAAGATCATATCACTACACTCAACACACAAGATCACTGTTCCCACTCCACAACGATCACTGTCACTACCTCCCCCACAAGATACTGTCACTCACCCACCACAAGATCTGTCACACACTCCACACACAAGATCACTGTCACACACCCCCCACTCAGCGACCTTGATACCTCAAAGGGATGGGGTTGGGCAATATCTCCCGTGGGTCCTTAGGGGGGAACAGAGATGCTGTGTGTGCCACTCCAAATTCAACACATCCCTTGAAATGGGCAGCTACCTGAGGTATGGAAAAAAGGGAAATGTAGTTCCCCTTTTAAGAAAGGAGAAGAAAAGGGACAAAATTAGACCGGCACGTGAAGGGGCAAAAATCGGGAAAAAACAGGGGAAGAGTGGTGGGGCACCTGGAACGGACAGGATTACAACCCAAACCAGACTGACATAAGGCAAACCCGTGAAAAAACCTGGTTCAGACAAAGTAAAGGAAGAAGAGAGAGAGGGGTGGGTTGATTGCATTTTCCCGGGCTGCAGGAAGGCCTTAGACACAGTTCCTCAAAGAATTAATGCAGAAGCTGGAGGATCAGGCGTGTATAACAGGGAAGGGCACTCAATGGATCAGAGAATACCTGACAGGGGGGCAAAACGGGGCATGGTGGGATGGGGGATCACAGTGGGTGCCGTGACGAGGGGTCCCGCAGAGGTCAGTCTTAGGACCAGTGCTATTCTTGGGATATGTGAATGACATGATGGACGGGATAGACTCAGAAGTGTCTCTGTTCACCCAGATGATGAAATTAATGAGGAGAATTAAATCAGATAGGCATCAGGCAGGATTTCAAGAGATCTGGACATGCTGGACACCTGGTCCAACAACTGGGTTCTCAATTTAATCCGCCAAATGCAAAGTCAGGAAGATCGCGGAAGGGCAAAAGACCGCAGACAGAAATTGCAGGCTAGGTGGACAAGACTGCAAACCTCGTTAAAGGAGAATGACCTTGGGGTGAGTATAACACCAAACGTCTCCAGGAAGCACACATCAACCAGATAACTGCAGCACCATATGGGCGATTGGCAAACCTAAGATTAGCGTTCTGATACCTTAATAAGAGAATCGTTCAAGACACTGTACACCGTGTACGTCAGACTATGCAGTATGCAGCACCAGTTTGGAACCCACACCTGGTCAAGAACGTCAAGAAATCAGAGAAAGATGCAAGGTTTGTGACAAAGGTTAGTTTCAGAGCTCCCGGGAATGTCCCTACGACGAAAGGGTAAATCAGCTGTCTTACTGGAGGACAGGAGAGTTAGAGAGACATGATAACGACATACAAAATACTGCAGGAATTGACAAGAAAGATAAGTGGCAGGATGTTTCCAAGGGGACACCACCAGAAACAATGAGGCACAATTGGAAGTTGAAAGCAGATGAGTCAAAGATGTTGGGAAGCACTTAAGCCATAGAGTAGTCAGGAAGTGGAATAGTCTAACAAGTGATGTAGTGGAGAGCGGAGGCTCATACCACCAGCTTTAAGACCTGGTATGATAAAGCTCATGGAGCAGGAAGAAGGGACCCAGTAGCCCCGGACAGAGTGAAGAGGCAGAGACCCAGGAGGCTGAATCTCGGCCTAGCCACAATTAGGTGAGTACAATTAGGTGAGTACAATTAGGTGAGTACAATTGGGGTGAGTACAATAAGTTGATACAAGCTCTGTCACTACACTCCACACACAAGATCACTGTCCACACTCCACACCTGACTCACTGTCACTACACTCAACACACAAGGTCACTGTCACTACCTCAACACACAAGGTCACTGTCACTACACTCAACACAAAATCACTGTCACTACCCCACACACAAGATCACTGTCACTACACTCCACACACAAGATCACTGTCACACACCCCACACAAGATCACTGTCCACTACCTCACACACACAAGATCACTGTCACTACACTCCACACCAGTTTTCACTGTCTCATCCACACACAAGATCACTGTCACTGCACTCCACACAAGATCACTTGTCACTACACTCAACACACAAGGTCACTGTCACTACACTCAACACACCAGATGCCACTACCTCCACACACAAGATCAGTCACTACACTCCACACACAAGGTCACTGTCACTACACTCCACACACAAGGTCACTGTCCACTACACTCCACACACAAGATCACTGTCCTACACCCCACACACAAGGTCACTGTCCACTGCCTCCACACAAGGTCACTGTCACTACACTCCACACACAAGATCACTGTCCTCCTCCCCCCGATCACTGTTCCCCCCCAAATCATTCCCCCCCCACACAAAATCCCCCGTCCTCACTCCACCAAGATCCTGTCCCCCCCACACAAGATCACTGTCATAATAACACGTTTCCGTTTCCCCCAAAATCACTGTCCTCCCCCCCACACAAAATCATTCCTCCTCCCCCAAAATCCTGTCCTCCCCTCCACACAAGATCCTGTCCTCCCCTCCACACCAAAATCATGTCTCCTCCACAACGTTGTTCCCCACACACAAAATCCCGATGAAAAAAAGGTCGAGGGGGGACAAGCCTCATTAAAAAGTCTATGAAATTTGTCCCGGGCACGTGTGGCACTGGGGAAATTTCCCCCCCTTCTTCCCTCACCCTCCTGCTCTATTTCCCCCCACCTCCTTTTAAAAAAACCCCCCCCCCTCCTGGAAACCATGCTGGCTTCAAACATCAATAATTGGTATGTGGGTAAAAACATGAATCAATCAAACCCAATTTGGGTAACCCGGTTATATTTTCCTCCTCCGCCCGTTAAAATTCCCCCCCTCCACCTTTCCCGGCCCACCCGGGTTCCACCTTTACCTTCAAACAAAAACCCCATTTCCTGAAACCCCCACCCCCCCACTCAACCCTTTTCCCCCCCTGCCCCCACCTTTCCCCCCTGCCCCCCACCCCTTTTGCCCCCCAACATTTTACCTTCCCTGTGCCCCCACCCCTTAAAACCTCCTTAATTTTCCTTTCTGCCCCCCAAGCCCTGGGCCCCCACCCGCCACGCCCCCCAAAAGGCATCCCGAGCCTTAGCCTTCCCCGGAGCCCCCAGCCCCCGGGTTTCCCCCCTTCCCCCTTTCCCGAGCTTCCCAGACTTCCACCCCCGTTCCCGGAACCCCTTCATTCCCGGGGCCTCCATTCCGGAGGCCCTTGTTCCTCGGAGGGCCCCCACCTTCCCCGGGGGTTTTTACCTTCCCCGGAGCCAACCAAACCCTTTTCCCGGGCCTCCCTTTCCCCGGAGCCTCCCGCCGGCCCCTTTTGGGCCTCCTTGGCCCCGGGTTCCCGGGGCCTCCACCTTTTTTAATTACCCTTCCCTGGAACCTTCCCAACCTTTCCCCGGAAACCTTTCCAGGGACCCTTCCCGCCTTTTCCCCTGGAAAAAATTCTTTTTTTCCCCAAAGGCCCTCTTTCCTTTCCCCGGAGCCTCCCCGCCCTTCCCGAAACCCCGCCCTTTTTTGCCAGACCCCCCTCCCCGCCTTTCCCTTTTAATCCCCCCCATTTCCTGGAAATATTTTCCCCTTCCCCTTTGGAACCCCCATTTTCCGCCCCCCAATTCAGTTTTTGGGCTTTCCGCAGGCCGAGCATCACCTTTCCCCCAGGCCTTTACCTTCCCCGCCTTCCCCTTTTCCCGGAATACCCAGCCCCCCTTTTCCCCAGAACCCCATCCTTTTTCCTTTAACCTCCCCCTTCCTGAACCTCCGCCTTTTCCCGGAAATTCCCGCCTGGGGGGTCCATGGGCCCCGGAACCTCCCCCCCTAATTTTTCCGTTCCATGGGCCTCCCCTTCCTGGAGCCCCCCCTTCCTGACCCCCTTCCCCTTTCCCTCCCCTTCCTGGGCCCCCCCCCTAACATCCCCCCTAATTCCCATTCCTGGAAAACCCACCCCTGAAAAAATCATTTTTGACATACCTTTCCCCTCACCTTCCTGGGCCTCCACCTTTTTGGAGCCTCCCCGGTGGAGCCTCGCCTTTTTGAAACCTCCGGTTTCCCACCCCCCTTCCTGGGCCTCACCCCTAAAACCCCCACCTTCCCGGGGCCTCCCCCCCTCATCCTTCCTGGAGCCCCCATTCCCAACTTAAAACGGAACCCTCCCAAATTCTTTTAAAGGCCCCTCTTTCCACCTCCGGCTGGGGCCCCCACCTTCCCGGGGCCCTTTCCTTTGGGGCCAACCCCACCTGGGCTCCTTCCTGGAGCCTCCCACCAAAAATCCCCCGGGGCCCAACCTCCTACCTTTGCAGTTCACCATTTCCTGGACTCCGGCCATTTACTCACCCTTTCCCGGTTTATCACCTTTGAAACCTTCATGCCCTGGGCTTTCATTCCCCGAATCATCCAAAACCCCCCTTTGGAGCCTCCACCCCCTTTTCCCATCATTCCTGGGGCCTCGCTTCCTAAGGCCAGCCACCCCCCTTCCCGAGGGTTTTTTTCCCTTCCTGGGACCTCCACCTTTTTGGGAATATCCCCAAAAATTCCCCGGCCCCAACTTCCAACCCAAAACACCTTTCCCGGGCTCATTTTCCTAAAAGCCCCATTTTTTTCCTAACCTCCCTTTTCCCAACCCCCCACCCCCCCTGGAAACCCCTCCATAAACCCCCCTTTTCCTGGGTTTCCCTTCCTAAACTCACATTTTTAAAAATCATTCCTGGCTCACGCCCTAACCCCCCCATAACCCTACTCCTCCACCTTTTCCCCCATTCATAATCACTGCCGTACTTTATCGCCTTCCCCTCACACCATTCATAACATCGCATTCCCTAACCAAACCCTTTCCGTAACCCATTCAAAAATCTTGCCTGGGTTTTCCCCCATCCCTTTCCCCTCCACCATTTCCCGGGAAATCCCCTTTCCCCGGGCCTCCCCACCGGGCCTTTCACCTTTCCTGGGGAAATCCCTTAAATTCCCATTCCCCGGAAATTCCCTCCCGAACCTTCCCTTCCTAACCTTCACCTTCCTGGGGCCTCCTCTTCCTCGCCTCCCCCTTCCTCCTCCCCCCCCTTCTCCCCCCTGCCTACCTTCCCCCCCCCTCCCCTTTTTGCTGCCTCCATTTCCCCTTTTCCAAAACCTCAATTCCCTGTTTCCCCCCTTATTCCCTCCTTTTTTATTCTTTTCGCTCGCTTCATAACATCCCCTTATCTCGGTGCCCATCAAAAAACCCCCAAAACCGTTCCCGCATCCATTCCATAAATTTTCCCCCCAACCGCATTTAATTTCCCCCATAACCCCCCCTGTTTTCCCCCTTCCTGCTCCCCTTCCTCGCTCACCTTCCTGTTTTACCTTCCCCCCACCTCCATTCCTGCCACCTCCACCTTCCTGCCACCTCCACTTTCCCCGCCCCTCCACCTTCCCCGCCCCTCCACCTTTTCCCCCTTCCTGGCCCCCACCTTCCCGCCCCCCCCCCCTTCACCTTCTTCTGTCTGTTCCTTTCCCCATTAACCCCTCAACAACCCCCCCTTTTCTTGGATAATAGTTTTGGTTCCGCACCTCCTCCTAATTTCCCAAAATCGAATTCTCTGCATTATATTCCCCCACACATTGACCTAACAAAATCTCCCCTGCCTCCAGCCTTCTCGTTAACATTCATTTTT
>WNWK01030594.1:0-23384 GCA_009830355.1 Cherax destructor
TGTATCATGTCTAAATAAACTATTTTTATTATTATTATTATTATTATTATATTACAGCATATGAGATAGGGAGTAGCTTATATACCGTAGGCAGGAGAGGTGCAGAAGTCGTAGGTGGTGTCACATTTTTCCAATGTGGAAGTAGGTCGTGCCCAAGGGTTGGGCAAGTGAAAAATTCCCAGTACAGTGGACCACCGAGTTTCGTAAAAACTTCACTCCTGAAGTCTGCTCAAGCGCCATTACCGAACGAATTTACTCTTTTAAGGAAAAATGTCACGTAGGTTAGTCTATTTCAGACCCCCAAAAATACACTTCCACAAGCACTTACAATATTATATTTACATAAGTATACGATTTCCGGGGTTTACGAAACTCGGGGGTCCACTGTATTAGGATCCCAAGATGTTGCTGTGTCAGACAGGATGTAGATGAATGGTTCAGAGAACCGACAAGTTGATAAATTAGACACATATGCAACACTTGGGTATCTTTATTGAGGAATTCTTCACTTGCCCAACCCTTGGGCACGACCTACTTCCACATTGGACAAATGTGACACCACCTACGACTTCTGCACCTCTCCTGCCAATGGTATAAAAGCTACTCCCTAGCTCATATGCTGTATTCTTATCAAGATTGATGGACTGACTACATCGACTCAAGGCCGAGGGACTGATTACCTCAAACTTCTCCTGTTCTTCACCTTTCTCCTTTATATGTAGTATGTCATTGATGTCAGCTAGGCCTGTATACCTTGTACATGTACTTTTAGTAAATAAAGATTATATTATTATTATTATTACAGTGGACCCCCGACTATTGGCTGGTCTGAGAATCAGCCGGCTCGAGTTTCGATCGCTTTTTTCGGCCCAATTTTTCCCCGACAATTGGCCATTTTCCTACTATCTGCCTCCCCGCGCAGGCGTCGTGAGCCAGTATAGCTTTGTTTATCCTTGAGTGAACATTACCCAGCGCACTCATTCAAACATTTCACAATAATTTTATTGTGTTTATTTGTTTATTGATTGTCACTGTGAAATATAAGTCACAATGGGTCCAAAGAAGCTTCCTAGTGGCACCCATGTGGTAAAGAAAGTGAGGAACACCATTGAACTGAAGAAGGAGATAGTAGAAAAATATGAGAGTGACGTATGTGTGGAGGAGCTTGCCAGTATATATGGCAAAAGAAAATCAACAGGGATGCAGGGAGTGTAGCAGGGATGCAGGGAGTGTAGCAGGCATGCAGGGAGTGTAGCAGGCATGCAGGGAGTGTAGCAGGCATGCAGGGAGTGTAGCAGGCATGCAGGGAGTGTAGCAGGCATGCAGGGAGTGTAGCAGGCATGCAGGGAGTGTAGCAGGCATGCAGGGAGTGTAGCAGGCATGCAGGGAGTGTAGTAGGCATGCAGGGAGTGTAGCAGGAAGGCAGGGAGTGGGGATTCCCCTTCCAAACACTAAGCCCTCCCTCACTCCTCCTCCCTATCTTCCAGATGCCATCAACAATCTTCAATAAAGGTAAGTAAAAATGTTATTTTATGTACTCACCTAGTTGTATTCACCTAGTTGTGGTTGCAGGGGTCGATTCACAGCTCCTGTATAATTGTTTTGTGTATGTAAAACTATGGTTATTCTTTAAAAAGGAATTTTTGTGAATATTTTTGGGTGTCTGGAACGGATTAATTGTATTTACATTATTTCTTATGGGAAATAATGGTTCGACTTTTGGCCAGTTCGAGTTAAGGCCTAGCTCCTGGAACGGATTACTGGACAATACTCGGGGGTCCACTGTATTATTATTAGTATTAGTATTATTATTAATCTTTATTCATTAGATTTTCTTTAGCTCTTTCTTAACTGTTTTATATAAAGAATGGCTTTAGCATTAGTAGGCATCCCATTATTTTAATTTAAGTCTTTTCTTTAATTTCATTTTACCTATGTTAATGCCCACTGTTATGCACATAACCTGTGTACATAACACAATAATTATTTCTTATGAAAATTGTAATTTTGGAAATATTGTTTGTAAAAATAGTACTACTTGATTTTTTTTTTGTCACAGCATATCTCAGCCAGTGAACACTTGGTATTGAATTATGTCACTCTCTAACATTGTAAACAAAGATGCAATAAGTCGTTGGCAGAGGTTAGATTATCCTAGGATGGTTTTGTTAGCTAAGGTGGCCCATGGCCTGGTAAGCAAAGCTCTTGCTTCACACGCTGAGGGTCCGTGGTTTGATTCCTGGCAAGAGTGGAAATATTGGACGTATTTTTTTACAGTTGTTGTTCCTGTTCACCCATCAGTAATATGGGTACCTGGTGTGGGTTGCATCCTGGACAAAATTGACGTATTTTGCCCGAAATGCTCTACATAACAAGTGGCTTTCTACATAGTACAGGTTGGCCATCACTAATCCGGCAATCAGTAATTCGGTTCCATCAGTAATCCAGCACTAATTTTGGCTACCATAATTCAAATTTCCAGAGTCGCCACACCAACCTGCCGCTACTGTTTGGTGGCGCTACTTGCTGCATAAGTCATTCCAATTTCTTTTTCTCCATTTATTGTTATAACCTGCTCACTTTTAGCCCTAGCCATGGTGTAAAGCACATATGTACACTGTACATTGTCCATGAAAGATTAGGTAGCTTTGAAGCCACTGTTGGTTGCTATGAGCTCAGCTCACTCAGATAAGCTGTGACTGGTAAATTTGGGCCTACATATGAGAGAATAGGTCTGTGTGGCAAGTGCGTACTATATAAAAAATCCTGCAGCATGCAGTGCATGAAAAAAAATAGTGAATTTGCTGTCTATTTTTGCATGGTTTGTGTGGGGAATTAAGAGAGATTGTCTATCTGGGTTACCACCACTTTCAACAAACAATCTCTCGGGGAGATGACCGACTAGTATAATTTTACCGTAGTCACTCCCTTGAGGTATGTGAGAACTTGAGTCACCCTGGTCACTGAAATGACTCCCTTCGATAATTTCACACCCTCTGAACCCACTGACGCTCTAGACCAGTGTAAATAAATCTGAATAGATAATAATAATTATGGTATGATTAATTTTAAGTGGACTGTATGGTTTTAGATATAAGATATAGGACTGATTGTGGAGGAGGAGGAGAGAGCACAATTAATTAATATTCACTCACTCTTTATCTGCGTCTTGGGTGTTCACTGGAGATCCTCATCATTCCCACCGCAGACACACAATATCTCAACATACCTACTGGCCAGATGGTAACATAAGACAGTGTACATACTTACGGTGGGGAAGCCACATTCTTGTTGATGTGCTTCGATAGATCTCGTGATCTTGCTCGGTAGATATAGTTCTTCCTTCAAGATGATGGTATGGGTTGTCCCGCTGAGTCAAAGAAGATTAATTTCCTTGAACTCTCTTACGCCCACGGGACCGGGCATTTACTTAACATGCGGTTGACCGGGAGTAGCAATTCATCTCCTCTCGCTATTTCCCTTTATTACAGTTTATACATAACTTTAAACACTACAGTCATACCTCGGTTAACGATATTAACCCATCAGAGAGGGCATATCTTTAGCCGAAACAATCGTTACCCGAATCAATTTTCCCCATAAGAAATAATGGAAATAAATTTAATCCGTCCAAGACTTCCAAAAGTAGTTAAATAAAATATTTTTTAGAACTTTTTGACATTAAATAATACACAATTTAATGAAGAATAACTAAATAAACATGTAAATATTGTACAATAACATGTCACTTACATTTATTGAAGAGTTGTTGATGTGTGGAGGATGGGAGGAGGGGAGAAGTTGGAGTAGTATGCTAGTGTTTGGAAGGGGAATCCCCTTCCATTAACACTGCAGGTACCAAGTTCTTTTCTGGGGTTACTTCCCTTTTTCTTTGAATGCCACTAGGACCAGCTTGAGAGTCACTGGACCTCTTTCTAACAATAAATCTGTCCAGGGAGCTCTGTGTCTGGCGATTCTTTAACACATCCCTGAAATGACACACCACTGTGTCATTGTACAGGTTGCCAGCACATCTTCCACATCTTTCCACATCTTCCAGCACTTGTGGTCTCTGTTTTGTGAACACAGATGAACCTTTTGCAACAACAGCTTCCTTGATTTTACGTGTATTTTTCTTGGCCACAATGGTAGTGATGGTAGAAAAGGCTTTACCATACAGCCTGGCCAGCTCACTGATACGCACTCCACTTTCATATTTTTCTATTATCTCCTTCTTCAGTTCTATCGTACATGTATTTCTGTTCCTCTTTGCCACAGGCTTACCACTAGGAGCTTTCCTTGGACCCATGGTAGCTTATTTAGCAGTTGCAAGCACTAAAAACAGTGGAATAATGACAATATACTGGTATGAATGCGTGGTGTGGGTGGGTGGTCGCTCTCGCTTGTAAACAATAGCACACTGACGCTCCCTGGAGTGCACGCTCAGCTGGGCGCCATGCGGACACGTCCGGTACGAATCGTTACCCGAAGCAAACATCGTTACCCGCAATCATTTTTTTTACGTTATAAATATCGTTACCCAAAACTATCGTTAACTGACAGCATCGTTACCCGAGGTATGACTGTATGTACATTATGACTTATGCCCCACTAGTTTATACACATTCATCGTCTCTATACCGAAATTCAGAGTCGATGAGTGGAGATGGAAATGACCATCTCTTCCATATTGGCGGTCCTGGGATGACATCCCTTCACTAGCCGGCACCCAGTACATTCACTTCCAATTATTTATAAATCTGCTTCACTAGATTCAACGTCTCACCGTATTCATTAAGTATATTCGTCTCTTCTATTACGAAAACCACTCAGAATCAGGGTTTACGACCGTATCCTGTTGTATATTCGCATCATTGGAGCCTGAATTAGGCCTAGGCCGGCATCCCTCGCCGGCGCCATTCACTATTTCATCAGTTGTCGCCTGAATATCGGACATTCCAGATCGAATGTTCACGAATTATGCGTCACACACTTTGATATCACTCCTTGTTACGAATTGAAGCCATTAAGTCCGGTCTGGCTGATGCAATCACCAAATTCTCGAAGGCATCCCGCCCGCTATCTTGAGTCTAGGCCTCTCCACACGTAACTGCTTCGCCCTCTGTTTGAATACCCGTCACCCCTCCACACTCCCCTCTGCCCCGCCTATTCGATGGTTCTATCTCATGTCCACATAGACGTTAAACCACCAGCAGCACATGAAAGATATCTATTCATATTGGAAAGTTTATCAATTACAACTTTCGGAAAATACTAATATTTTCCACACTGCGGCCGAGCAGAGTTCGTTGTTAGACGATTCAAATTGCATCATCTTGCAAAAGTAGTTTCCAGCCCGCCTTGGACTGAACAGCTGTCTTCCTGGTCGGCCGGATTGCACTGTCTTCCTCTGGTATTCTCTGGTCAGTGTCGTCTTCAACATCACTCGTGTCACTTTCCCTTAGGTTTTCGTTCACAGCTGATAGAACTCCCTTTAATTCTAAGGGGATTAACTTATTAATGGTGCGTAAACTCTCTTGGCCGCGACACAACACTTTGACATTCCGGACAACACCCTGGGCGTCTGGGTACAATGTTACTACCTTACCCAGAGCCCACAACGTTCTTGGTTGTTCAGTATCAATTAACACAATGTCAATTGGTTGAATATTTTGTCGATTCACCGCTTCTGATGCACCATAGAAGTGTTCACGTAGTGTAAGAAGATATTCTTTGCGCCACACAGTAGACCAGTGATTAATTACTTTATTCAACATCTTAAATTTATCACTTAACACTGTCACATTATTATACTCCTCATCAACTTCCTCAGGATTATCTCTATAGATAGGTGCAGCTTCCAGCTTCCGCCCACATATCAAGTGATAAGGAGTCAGTATTTCTGCTTTAGGAGTATCAATTATGTACGAGAGAGGATGATTATTTATCCGATTCTCTGCCTCCACTAATACTGCCCGGAATTCCTCCAAGTTAATTCGTTTCTGGTGTAGTACTTTACGCAGACACCTCTTCACTGTACCTATCAGTCTTTCATACAATCCCCTTGCCAAGGGGCCCTGGGAGCAATAAACTTCCAGCCACACCCTCGCTGATTTAGCAGAGACTGTACATCATTACTCTCATTTAATTCCTTCAAATGTTGCGCCCCCGCTACAAAGTTAGTGGCATTATCTGAAATCATTAATCTCGGACAGGATCTCCTAGCTGCAAATTTATGAAACAGCTGTATTAACTGTTCTGTAGACAAATCCTGCGCAACTTCTAAATGCACTGCCCTTGTAGCGGTACAAGTAAATAAACACACATACACTTTTAAAGGAACACCATCTGCAGTACCCGTTAAAATCCTGCGCCATTTCTAAATGCACTGCCCTTGTAGCGGTACAAGTAAATAAACACACATACACTTTTAAAGGAACACCATCTGCAGTACCCGTTAAAATGATTGGGCCACTGTAATCCACACCTGTTACATCAAATGGCTTTATTAACTGCACTCGTTCCTTGGGCAATGGTGGAGGTCCTGGATACATATAGGTTCTGGCATCCACCCGACGACACACTACACATGTCTTGATGACTCGCTTCACACTCTGTCGTCCTTGGGGGATCCAGAAAGTTTCCCTAATGCAATTTAAGGTATCTTGTACTCCACCATGCATCACATTTTTATGGGCATTTAATACAATTAATGTTGTCAGATGATGAGTCTTGGGCAGCAGGATAGGGTGTTTAGCATATTCACCCAATTCAGCATTTTGCAATCTACCTCTGCACCTGATTATGTCATCCTCCAAGTATAGCCCCAATTTCTCTATTATTGAACCTTTCCCAATTTTTCCATCCCTTAGTAATTTAATCTCCTCTCCATAGATTTCTCCTTGTACTCTCTGTACCCAGTATTTCAGGGGATGAGGAAAATCATACCGGATATTCATCTTGTTTATGAAGTTAAACACCAACTTCGTGACATTAATCAATTTTGGGAAAGATGAGTATCTATTTATATCAATGGCTAAGGAGGGGCCAAGGACTGGAGCCGTGGTCACAGTAATTTCCACCGGAGCAATATGCACCTTTTGAACAGGCCAATTAATTTTATCCACCAGCCAACTGGGCCCTTTAAACCACGATAAAGTCTTCACAAATTTTACATAAGTCAACCCACGAGACAAGAGATCAGCTGGGTTCTCCACCCCGGGAATATGATTAAAAGTTAACTTATGTTGGCCCAAACTATCATATGTCTCTTGCATCTGGTTAATTTCTGCGACTCTATTTTGCACGAATATAATCTTGCTGTTTCCGTTACGGATCCACTGCAAGGATACCTCATTATCAGACCAAATTATATTGTCGCTAATATTTATCTCCGGCAATTTACTCCGTATATAATCAGCTAATTTGACACCCACATAAATGGCTGTTAATTTCAACTGAGGTAAGGTACGTAATTTGATTGGAGCCACTTTAGCTTTAGACATGACAAGAGAAATGTCTTTATCACATTGAAGATAAGCGACTGCTCCATACGCTAATTTAGAAGCATCGCAAAAAATGTGGAGTGTATTCTTCACTCCAGGGCGTGTTACACACCGTGGGAACTCCAACATTGGGATTTTCTCGTAATCACCAATTAATTCCTCCCACCTGCTAACGAATTCCTCAGGTAGGATGTCATCCCAAGCACACTTCTGCTTCCATGCCTCTTGTACCAATAATTTCCCTCGGATTGTAAGAGGCGCCACTAAGCCTAGTGGATCGAAGCATTTTGAAACTTCAGCAAGTAGGACTGTCTTCGTTAATTTCTTGGGCATACTATAATTATTATGCTTTAACGATAACAAGTCTCTCTCAGTATCCCAAGTCAGTTCCAATACATTGATACACCCCGAGACTCCATCTCCGGGATTGTCTTTATTTATTCGGTCCTTTAACCTGGACGAATTACTGTTCCACTCCATGAGATGCATATTTGCACCTTGCATTATGCCATTACCCCCTTCATATATCCTCATTAGCTCCTCTTCAGTTGATGTCACACCCAGGAAATTATCCACATAAAATTGTTTACTCATTATTTCACTCAGTGGACCACCTGTACGTTTAAGATGCGCATTTATCGTCGCCTGAAGTAGGAACGGACTAGAAGTAGCGCCAAACAAAACACTTCTGAATCGGAAGGTTTTCAGCGGACTAAGTGATTGCTAGGATCCTCTGGCCACAGGAATCTTGTGTAATCCCGATCCGTTTCTTGCAATCCCACTCTCAGGAAAGCTTTACTTATGTCTGCCGTAAAGGCGTAATCATTAACTCTGAAATTCAATAACATGTCTCCCAATTTCTCCGTCAGCGATGGACCTGTCATCAAACAATCATTCAAACTAGGTACATTTTTATTACCCCTGGCACTACAATTAAACACAATCCTCAAAGGAGTGGTTTTCGAATCCTTCTTCACTCCGTGATGAGGTAAGTAGTTGTCATGAATCTTTGCTTGCTGGGGGTACCTCCTCTGTGAACTGATTATTTAACTGTTCATTAATTATTTCATTATAAGCAGTCAGCAATTCTGGTGTCTTACTCAATTCGTGGAGCTGGGCCTTTAATTGACCATACGCCATCCGGTAATTAGTGGGTAGTTCCGGATGATTTAGCTTCCATGGGAGTCACACCCAGTATTGTCCAGACTCGAATTTAACATCCTTCAGGTATTGTTCCTGAGTGAAGGAGTTATCTGGACTTTCTTCATGTACATTAATCCCGATACTGTCCAGTTCCCACAACTTATGTACTGGCTCAACAACATTCTCTATAGAAGAATATGTACTCTGGGGCAGCGTTTCATGCGTAAGACACACAGTGACGGCATTTATGGCTTCCTCCAGTCATTCATTACAAATTCAAATTCAAATTCAAATTCAAATTCTTTATTTCATGTAATACAAGGTGGGGGGTACTTATAGTTATACATTAAAGTTGATATTACAAGATGGCCAATAATATGCCTAGGTATGCCTAGGCTTTTCAGGCAGTCTTATGATAGGTCTTACTCAATAGCTATACAATGGATATACAGATTGTAAGGTTAGGTTAGGTTTACAAAATTTAGGTACTGGAATTTAAACATTGAGAATTTAACAATTAGTATAAAAAGTTAGCAATTAGTTTATATATTAATGATAAAAGTGATATATTGGCATAATATAGTTTCTATATTGGAGTATCTTAGGCAAACTTATGACTAGCTTAAGTATTATGGAGCAATAGTTGTATTAGAATTTTGGTTAGAACTGTGCAAATTAAGGGAATCACAGATATCAATAAGTGTATTTTGCTGTGGTTAGTAATGTGCAAATTAAAGAGAATCACAGATATCAATAAGTGTATTTTGCTGTGGATATGTGCAAGATAAAGTAGTTTTCGTATGGTTAACTACCAGTTGGGTGCGTAAGTGAGATAAGATGTTTTTTAACGGTGCTTTTGAAAATGGAGGTTGTGTCTGCAGTTCTAGAGTTTTCAGGCAGGGAGTTCCAGATTTTAGGCCCTTTTATGCGCATTGAATTTTTGTATAGATTTAGTCGGACACGGGAATGTCAAAGAGATGTTTATGTCTGGTATTATGTCTATGGGTCCTGTCACAACTGTCAAGAAAGTGTTTTAGCTCAGGGTTAAAGTTGGAATTAATGGTTCTATAAATGTAGATAGCAGAGTAGTAAGTATGGATGTTCTGGACAGTGAGTAGGTTTAGGTCTTTGAAGAGTGGGGGGGTGTGCTGCCTAGCGTTGGATTGTGTGATAATTCTTACTGCGGCTTTTTGTTGGGTTATTATTGGCTTTAGGTGGGTAATTGCTGTTGATCCCCATGCACAAATGGCATATGTGAGGTAGGGATAGATGAGTGAGTAGTATAGTGTGAGTAGGGCTGATTGTGGTACATAATACCGTATCTTTGAGAGGGATCCCTACCAGTTTTGGACACTTTCTTTGTTATGTGTTGGATATGGGTGCTGAATTTCAGGCTGCTGTCAAGGTGAAGGCCCAGGAACTTGCCCGTTATGTCTAGCAATAGGTGTAGAGTTGATCTTAATGTTTAATTGTGGATCATCTGTTCTGTTGCCAAACATAATATAGAAGGTCTTATCAGTGTTGAGTGTAAGTTTATTGGCAGTCATCCATGTTGATATTTTTATTAATTCGTCGTTAACAATGGTATTAAGCGTGGCAAGGTTTGTGTGGAAGATGACATAAGTTGTATCGTCAGCAAAGAGTATTGGTTTCAGGTGTTGTGATACATTGGGAAGATCATTGATGTATAAGAGGAAGAGCAGGGGACCAAGGACACTTCCCTGCGGTACGCCGGTGTCTAGTGGTAGTGTCGTGGAGGATGTGTCTTTAATAGTGACATACTGGTACCTATTAGTGAGGTAGGATTTGAGGTATGCTAGTGCATGACCTCTATTCCATAGTGGTCAAGTTTGTGGAGTAGGATGCCGTGGTTTACTGTGTCAAAAGCTTTCCTTAAGTCAATAAAAAGTCCTAGTGGATATTCCTTATTTTCAAGTGCTGTGTAAAGCAGGTCTATCATTTTTACTATTGCATCGTTAGTGCTTTTATTTTTCCTGAAGCCAAATTGGCAGGGGTTGAGTATGCTTTGTGTCGTTATAAACGAGTATAATCTCTTGTGCACAAGTTTCTCGAATATTTTGGATAGCAATGGTAGATTTGATATAGGCCTATAGTTATTTACGTCTGTTGGGTCACCACCTTTGTGTATTGGTGTAACCCTTGCTGTTTTGAGTAGTGTTGGGAAGGTGCTAGATTCTAATGATTTGTTAAAAAGTAAAGAAATAGGATATGAAAGGACATGAGCAGCTCGTTTGTATATTAAGGGTGGAACTTGAGACAGATGTCCTGATTTATTTTTAAGTGACTTGATTATCATGGAGACTTCAGTGGGTTCTGTAGGTGCAAGATATAAGGAGGATGGGAAATTCCCATCTAGGTAATCACTTGCTCGGGCATTGGTATCTGGAATTTTACTGGCAAGATTTGATCCTATAGTTGAGAAGAAGTCATTTATCTTGTTTACTGTATCAATAGGCTGTAGTGGTGTTTCGTTTGGTTTAGTTAGGACAATATCCCTATTTTTTTTCAGTTTGTGGGTGCCCATAATCTGTGAGAGTGTTTTCCAGGTCTTTTTTATATCTCCTCTTGTTTCAGTGAATCTGCTGGAGTAGTACAATTGTTTGGCTTTTTTATTAGTTTGGTGAGAACTGATGAATAGTGTTTAACAAACTCCTGATGTATGAATCCCCGTCTATATTGCTTCTCATATTGATGTTTCTTGTTAATGGATTTTAGTAAGTTGTTAGTTAGCCATGGGCAGCCTAACCGTTTATTTGTAATCTGTTTCATTTTTATAGGACAATGTTTGTTGTATAGTCTATGTAATTTATTAAGAAAGGTGTCTGTCCACTCATCGATACCCTTGGCATATGGGAATTCTATAGCCCAGTCAACTGTGTCTAGCTCTGTTGTGAAGTTATTTATTGAGGCTTGGTCATGGAGTCGGAATGAAACTTTGGTGTATTCTATGGGCGGTTTACTAATGTTTGTTAAGAGGAAGGTGGGTAGTGGTCTGTGGTGCTGTCTGTTATTATCCCGATTTAAGGGGGCTAGGATATTGGTCCATATATGGTCGATTATGGTTGCACTCGTATCAGTAAGCCTAGTTGGTTTGGTTATTGTTGGTATGAGAAGTGTGTTGTTCATATTGTTGATGAAATCGGTTACTGGCTGGTCATCTGGTAGGCCAAGGTTGATGTTGAAGTCTCCAGCTAAGATAAGGTGGTGTTTGTTCAATTGGTTGTTTGTTATTTGTGTTTTTAGTTGATCGCTAAAACTTGGGATGTTTGTATGAGGCATCCGGTAAATGGCCCCGATGGTTATGGGAGTCTTAAGGTTTTGTGCAGTAAATTTAGCAAAAATATATTCTCCATATTCATCATTATTGCAAATGGTGTCACAGCAGGATATTTCATTAGAGTAATAGATTGCAATACCTCCCCCCGCTTGATGTGGTCTGCAGTTGTGTATTGCTGTGTATCCTGGCAGCGAGTAGATATCTATTGTATCCTGCTTAAGCCAGGTTTCATTAAGGACAATACATGTGAAGGTTGTTTTTAGGGAACCAAGGAGGGCAAGGAGGTCATCATAGTGTTTGCTTAAGGATCGGACATTGTAGTTAAGAACTGTTATACTTTTAGTAGTGTTTAGGACAGTGTGGGCTTGTGATGCTGTGTAGTAGAGGCAGTTATTTTCCAGTAAATTTTGAATGGGTGTTCGATTAAATAGGTTTAGATCAGGGTCGACGTGATCATTCATCATTTAGGTTAAATAGTGATTTTGTTATATCATGTATAGTGTGGTGAGTTATAGTACTGATATCTGTTGTAAGGGGATGTTTTGGTAAGTATATAACTAATGCACATTGGTCAAATAGAGTATAGTAACAAATAAACATAGTGGTCTTGGTATTGAGTATGTATTAAGCTAGTATGAAATAAAAAATTAGATATAAACTAATGAGATACAATTATCAAAAACAATGTAGCACCAATGAGTTTGGTATTGGTTATGTATTAAGCTAGAATGAAATATAGTACAGTAAAATTAAAGAAAAATTTAGATATAAACTAATAAGATTAAAATACTAATAACAATGTAGCACCAATGAGTTTGGTATTGGTTATGTATTAAGCTAGAATGAAATAAAGTACAGTAAAAACTTACAAATTTAGTTAATCTATTAAGTTTAAGTTACAAAATTGGGTAGCACCAATGAGTTTGGTGTTGGTTATTTAATAAGCTAGAAGGTAATTAGATATAAACTAATAAGATAAAATTACTTATAACAATGTAGCACCAATGAGTTTGGTAATGGTTATGTATTAGGCTAGAATGAAATAAAGTACAGTAAAAATTACAAATATAGATAAACTACTAAGTTTAAATTACAAAATTGTGAAGTATCAATGAGTTTGGTGTTGGTTATTCAATAAGCTAGAATGTAATTAGGTGAACTAGATATTACCTATGATATTAATAGATAATAAGATAGTTGTAGCACAAGACTGATACTTGTAATTGCACTAGAGAATAGTTGCAATAGAAATAAAGGTATAATACTGGTTTATAAAAAAGTATAATAAAAAATAAACAGGGGCAAAGAATGGTATACAGTAGATATTAAAATAAGTAAAATGGGATTTTTTAGCACAGGTTATTTAAAAAGTATAATTGGTAAGGATAGGGCAATGATGTTGCAGCTGTGTATGGAAGCTTGGATCTTTGGCAATGATAGGTTAATAAAAATAAAGGTATAAAATAAGATTGAGCAATGAAGTATAAAAAAATGGGGCAATAATAATTGTAAAATAAAAATTGTGCAATAAAGCTTGAATAATAAGGGGATTTTGTAGTTATCAAATACAAATTAAGACTATGAGGTAGAATTAAGACTATGGGGTATAATTAAGACTATGAGGTAGAATTAAGACTATGAGGTAGAATGGTAGTTGGATATAAGGTAAAAATTTAATGGTAAGAGGGTATTGGAATTTTGGGGAACAAAAAGTAAAAATTTAATGGTAAGAGGGTATTGGAATTTTGGGAACAAAATTTAAAGATGATTCATAACACTAATCGTGGATAGTGGGTTTACTACATACAGTGGTACCCCGACTTACGATGGTCCCCAAACACACCCTTTTATGTAAGTTTATTTTTTTAAATGCTTTTGTAAGTGTAATTTTGGGGGTCTAAACAGACTAGTCTATTTTACATTATTTCTTAAGGAGATAAATTCGTTTGGTAATGGCACTTGAACAGCATTCTGGAATGAAAAAATATCGTAAGTCGGGGTACCACTGTATTATTCTAATTCTGTTAACCCAGCCTCACTCAGGAATCTTTTAAGTTCATGTTCTGTTGCAATGAAATACCTCTTCCCAGTGGGCTGTTTCCTAACTGCGATTTTACCATCCCTGACAAAGCACTGATGAATTTTTTGGGCATTGCGTAATTTTCTTAAACGATAAAGGAGGTTTTGTCTTGTTTTGGTAAGGCACTCGTTCACATAGACATCAGATTTCATAGTTATGGATGTTTTTAGTGGGTTGTTTCTATGCAAGCTGGTATTGAATTTTAATAGCACTGTTTTTTTCCCTGCTTGGTAGCCCATCAGTTTGCAATCTTTTAGTTCATCACTACGTATGTTTATGCTAAGGTGGTCCTTGAAGAGTTGTAGGGCGGCCTCCATGCATGTCTCTTGGGTGACTGTAGGTGGGAGATGTTTGCTATTAACTATAACAGCGTCACTTAGCTGTTGTTGGTCGTTATGGTCTTGGAAGTTGTTGATGACATCAGTAAGTTGTAGATCCACTCGTGATCTTTCTTCTATGATGTTCTTGTTCAGCTGGGTGACTTGATCTTTCAGAGTGTTGATGGTGTTTACAGACTGGGTGTGGGTGTTGCTTAGTTGTTCTAGAGTGGTTAGTTTGTCTTCCAGAGTTGTGATCTTGACGAGGTACTGTGCGTTGGAGGTTTTAAGCTCCTGCATTTCCTGGGTAAGCTTGGTGATTGTTTGATTCTGGATCATAAGGAGTTTAGCTATCTCTGGGTCATTAATCTTCTTAACATCAAATCCATGGAAAGAGTTATCTTGGACTGTGGCGGCCATTATTGTTGTTGTCTGGCGGGTGTTGTGGTGGTGCAGGTGTTTGGGGGTTGAGGCCTGGCTGGCAGTACGAGAAGTTTTCCTTGTAGAAATGCTGCTCTCACCTGGGATGTTAGGAGTTCTTGGCTGTTTACTGGATCTTCTGTTGTTGCTATGATCCTTGGCCATTGACCGTGGCTTCAGATGAATAGTAGGCGATGTGGAATGGATGAATGTTGTGGAGTATCACTTCAGTGGCAGCGGGGCAGGTGGTGGTAACACAAGTCCTATTAGTTGGTGATTTTGTGTATTTTTGGGTAATTACTGTAGTTGATTTATATCATTCTGGGTATCCACATATGTTAGTGTTATGTGGGTCTTGATTAGGCCATCACAGGGCTGCTGGGCACTTCAGGTGGAAGTAAAACTAGAGGACAAGGTTCTTGCTGCTTGCTGCCGCTGCTGTACAGGAAGCCGGCCATAAATGACATGGCCTGCACCCGTGTTGAGAAGAGTGACTCCACACCTCTTCGTCATACCCTTCACAAAGGCTGCGTAATAGTCGCTGCCTACTAATACTCCTATTGGTCCCACAGAGTCATTATTGACCACTGAGGGTGCCAGGTTCACCTTATTATGGGAAAGCCTCTTCATGGCGGCATTAAGACCCACGGTATAGATCTTCTCTGGTAGTCTATCCACGACTACCGCATTAACTTGGGTCTTCTCTCTGCCCAGATCGATGTTTATATAGACGGTGTCATACAACTGGGCCTTTTTATCTGAGAGGAAGCCCGATAATTTCAAGGTTGTAGGACGTCCCCTTCGTACTTCCATCCCCATAAGGCAACTGCGCTTTATGAAAGTACGTTGAGACCCCTGATCTAACAACGTTGTCACTCTCTTGGTTTTATGCCTCTTATCCTTAATTGTAATGTCCAACACATTTAAGGCAACATCAGCTAAACCATTACGAACATTAGCTGCAAGTTTTACGTGCGCCACTGTGGTGTCGGAGTGATTATCCTTGCCATTACTAGGAGTACACCCGCTCTTGCACATCACTATGTGGTGTCTGCCTTTATTGCATTGGTAACAATTATTCAGTCTGGCCTGGCAATCCCGTACATTATGATTACCCAGACATCGAATGCACCGGTCAAGTTCGTCCAATCTCTTCACTTTCGCTTCCCACGAATTATAAGTAACGCAAAGTTTAGAGAGATGGGTTCCATTACAGAAGAGACAATCTCTCTTCTCTTGGCTCGACAGTTTACCCCCCGGGTTACCCTTATTGGGGTGTTTATTCTTCCTGTCCTGTTGTGACGAACCATTACTACTGGTCCCTGTCACTTGATAGGTGCCAACATAACCCCATTTATTGGTTGGGTTGTAACTATTACCATTGGGGTAATTTTTCCCCTTGGGGAACTTAACTGATGACTCACCGTCATTATGACTTGCATTCTTGAAGGTAGTGGGTTGGCTAGTTTGCAATTGAACAATTAATTCTTGCAAACCCGTCCTTATCTCCTCCAACTCGAAGTAACCCTTGTGGTACTTGTTCGATAACCACTCTATCGTCTTATAGTGCAATTTATGTTGTCTCATGCCACTCAACAACCACTCTGACTACTCCAGACGATGTTTATTACCCATGACCTTGAGAGTACTTTCTAGTTTGACCCGAAATTGTTGCAACCCTTTATAGTTATACTCGGGCATTTTCAAATTAACTAGTGCAGCTATCAGATACATTCTATGCTGATCTGCATTACCATAAGTACTCTCTAACAGATTAACAGCGTCTGCATAAGAGTCGTTTACATCGGGGAAAGCTTGAATGAGAATGGAGGCATCTCCCCGCAATTGTCCCTTTAAATAAATCAGCTTATTAACACCTGCCAGATCCCTCTTATCATGTACCATTGCCTTGAAAATGGACCAAAATTCCTCCCAGCTGTCTCCCGGCTGGAACGACAACAACTGTACTTCTGGGAGTTTGGGGAGGGACATCTTATTTACTGTGTGTGGCTGGCCCACCATGCCATCTATACTCTTTAACTTATCCAGTACCTTAATTTTGCAAGAAAAAATGACTTCTTCCAAGTCACAATATTGTTGTAACAGTGCTTCTCGCTCCTCATCGCTTGCACAATCCTCCAGTAACTCACTTTCATAGACTTTGAACCACTGCTCGTACGAAACGTACCTACGTTCTAGTAACTCTAAATTCATTTTCAATTCAATAGCACTCGTCGTTGTCTCGTTCACTAAATCCAAACACGTATTGTGCGCCTTTGTCACATGCCCCTTGCGAGCTTGTAATGACGCTTTCTTGGCTTTAATATCCATGGTTTTGCCACTCCCAGCAGCTTCGTCGGATCCAGCCATGGTTATAGAATTAATAACCACTGATGGTACAATTAAGTAAATTCTTATGAAGGGTGATTCTCACACCTTACTCTTGCACAATCGTAGCCACGCCTGTGCTAGCAAGTAATTGGACTAATTACCATCCACCACACATTTAATTAACTCTGTGTACTCTATACTCACTTCCCACAATCAGTCACTTATTTATTAAATAATTAATTCAATAATGATTAATTCACTAATCACATCCGGTTCAGGACGGACCAACGGGCGCTGTGGGGAATTAAGAGAGATTGTCTATCTGGGTTACCGCCACTTGCAACAAACAATCTCCCGGGGAGATGACCGACTAGTATAATTTTACTGCAGTCACTCCCTTGAGGTATGTGAGAACTTGAGTCACCCTGGTCACTGAAATGACTCCCTTCGATAATTTCACACCCTCTGAACCCACTGACGCTCTAGACCAGTGTAAATAAATCTGAATAGATAATAATAATTATGGTATGATTAATTTTAAGTGGACTGTATAGTTTTAGATATAAGATATAGGACTGATTGTGGAGAAGGAGGAGAGAGCACAATTAATTAATATTCACTCACCCTTTATCTGCGTCTTGGGTGTTCACTGGAGATCCTCATCATTCCCACCGCAGACACACAATATCTCACCATACCTACTGGCCAGATGGTAACATAAGACAGTGTACATACTTATGGTGGGGAATCCGCAATCTTGTTGATGTGCTTCGATAGATCTCGTGATCTTGCTCGGTAGATATAGTTCTTCCGTCAAGATGATGGTATGGGTTGTCCCGCTCAGTCAAAGAAGATTAATTTCCTTGAACTCTCTTACGCCCACGGGACCGGGCGTTTACTTAACATGCGGTTGATCGGGAGTAGTGATTCATCTCCTCTCGCTATTTCCCTTAATTAAAGTTTATACGTATAACTTTAAACACTATGTACATTATGATTTAATGCCCCACTAGTTTATACACATTCACCGTCTCTATACTGAAATTCAGAGTCGATGAGTGGAGATGGAAATGACCATCTCTTCCATATCCAACATGGCGGTCCCTTCACTAGCCGGCACCCGGTACATTCACTTCCAATTATTTATAAATCTGCTTCACTAGATTCAACGTCTCACGGTATTCATTAAGTATATTCCAGTCTCTTCTATTACGAAAACCACCCAGAATCAAGGTTTATGACGGTATCCTGTCGTATGTTCACATCACTGGAGCCCGAATTAGGCCTAGGCCAGCATCCCTTGCCAGCGCCATTCACTATTTCATCAGTTGTTGCCCGAATATCAGACTTTCCGGACCGAATGCCCACAATTACGCGTCACACACTTTGATATCACTCCTTGTTACGAATTGAAGCCATTAAGTCCGGTCTGGCTGACGCAATCACCAAATTCCCGAAGGCATCCCGCCCGCTATCTTGAGTCTAGGCCTCTCCACATGTGACTGCTTCGCCCTCTGTTTGAATACCTATCACCCCTCCACACTTCCCTCTGCCCCGCCTATTCGATGGTTCTATCTCATGTCCACATAGACGTTAAACCAGCAGCAGCACATTAAAGATATCTATTCATATTGGAAAGTTTATCAATTACAACTTTCGAAAAATACTAATATTTTCCACAGTTTGTGTGGTTATATTCTCGTTTTTTTGGTCTCATTTGATAGAATGGAAAATATATTACAGACATAGTTACGATTTTGATTGGTTTCATGCCAGAAAGTACCTTAAAATTGAGCTCAAATTTGCAGAAATGTTCAATTTTTGCCAATGTTCAAGGGTAAACAAATAATGTCACATTCTAATATGTATCCAACTGGCTGGTGTAATATGCAGTCATGAATGGGTTGACATTATTTATACAATTATTACAATAATGCAGTAGTTGGCATAACAGTAAATCTTCTATTTTTTGTGTGAATAAAAATTCAAAATGGAAAGCAAGCATAATATAAGAGTGGCCTGGAGATGTGACTAATGAACAGAGAAAATGTTTAGTGCTAGGAATGTCTGCATTGTTTATTCTGGACCCTATTTTGAAATTTGTGCGAAATTGGCCAAATTACCGATTTCTAACTACTTTACGTATTGGGTAGTTGAAATAGGTAAATGGGCAGTTTCTTGTACTCAATTGACAGAATAGGAGGAATACTAGTGAAATAGCTATGAGTTTGGTTGACTGGAACAATGGGTTAAGTGTATTCTAACTTAACCACTCAGTAATCCGGCAAAATCACTAATCCAGCACCCTATAGGTCCCGATGATAATAATAATAATAATTTTATTTTGACATGATACATTGTTGTACAAAGGATTACAGTGGACCCTCGCTATTCGAACACTCCAAAGCTCACCCTCATTCCAGAATGCTGTTCAAGTGCTGTTACCAAACAAATTTATTCCCATAAGGAATGATGTAAATTAGTTTAGTCCATTTCAGACCCCCAAAAATTCACTTATAAAAGCACTTACAGTACAATAATAAACTTCCATATCCAACATGGCAGTCCCTTCACTAGCCGGCACCCGGTACATTCACTTCCAATTATTTATAAATCTGCTTCACTAGATTCAACGTCTCACGGTATTCATTAAGTATATTCCAGTCTCTTCTATTACGAAAACCACCCAGAATCAGGGTTTACGACGGTATCCTGTCGTATGTTCACATCACTGGATCCCGAATTAGGCCTAGGCCGGCATCCCTTGCCAGCGCCATTCACTATTTCATCAGTTGTCGCCCGAATATCAGACTTTCCGGACCGAATGCCCCACGAATTACGCATCACACACTTTGATATCACTCCTTGTTACGAATTGAAGCCATTAAGTCCGGTCTGGCTGACGCAATCGCCAAATTCCTGAAGGCATCCCGCCCGCTATCTTGAGTCTAGGCCTCTCCACACGTGACTGCTTCGCCCTCTGTTTGAATACCTATCACCCCTCCACACTCCCCTCTGCCCCGCCTATTCGATGGTTCTATCTCATGTCCACATAGACGTTAAACCAGCAGCAGCACATTAAAGATATCTATTCATATTGGAAAGTTTATCAATTACAACTTTCGAAAAATACTAATATTTTCCACAGTTTGTGTTGTTATATTCTCGTTTTTTTGGTCTCATTTGATAGAATGGAAAATATATTACAGAAATAGTTACGATTTTGATTGGTTTCATGCCAGAAAGTACCTTAAAATTGAGCTCAAATTTGCAGAAATGTTCAATTTTTGCCAATGTTCAAGGGTAAACAAATGATGTCACATTCTAATATGTATCCAACTGGCTGGTGTAATATGCAGTCATGAATGGGTTGACATTATTTATACAATTATTACAATAATGCAGTAGTTGGCATAACAGTAAATCTTCTATTTTTTGTGTGAATAAAAATTCAAAATGGAAAGCAAGCATAATATAAGAGTGGCCTGGAGATGTGACTAATGAACAGAGAAAATGTTTAGTGCTAGGAATGTCTGCATTGTTTATTCTGGACCCTATTTTGAAATTTGTGCGAAATTGGCCAAATTACCGATTTCTAACTACTTTACGTATTGGGTAGTTGAAATAGGTAAATGGGCAGTTTCTTGTACTCAATTGACAGAATAGGAGGAATACTAGTGAAATAGCTATGAGTTTGGTTGACTGGAACAATGGGTTAAGTTTATTCTAACTTAACCACTCAGTAATCCGGCAAAATCACTAATCCAGCACCCTATAGGTCCCGATGATAATAATAATAATAATTTTATTTTGACATGATACATTGTTGTACAAAGGATTACAGTGGACCCTCGCTATTCGAACACTCCAAAGCTCACCCTCATTCCAGAATGCTGTTCAAGTGCTGTTACCAAACGAATTTATTCCCATAAGGAATGATGTAAATTAGTTTAGTCCATTTCAGACCCCCAAAAATTCACTTATAAAAGCACTTACAGTACAATAATAAACTTACATAAAAGGGTGAGTTTTGGAGTGGTTGAATAGCGAGGGTCCACTGTATATGTGGTTGGGTGTACAGACCAAAAGCCCCTTTGTATGAAGAGCATTTCGTGCAAACTTAATATTAATTTAAGATTAGTAAGGCAATAACAGTACAGTGGAACTCCAGTTTTTGTACTGTCCGGATATCGTACAGTTCGGATTTAGAACACTTTTTGGGGCGAAATTTTGGTTCGGATTTCGTACCTCAATCTGGAAATCGTTTGTATTATATGCGTCTGCCCGACCGGGAACGCCATCAGTCTGGCTTTGTCACTGGTTAAGTGAGCATTCATCCGAAACATTTGGCAATTTTTGTGCTTGTTTATTGATTATGACTGCAAAATAAACCACCATGGGCCCAAAGAAAGTTCCTAGTGCCAGTTCTTTGGTAAAGAAGATGAGAAACAAGATAGAATTCAAGAAAGAGATTGTAGAAAAATGCGAGTGGCGTACATTTAGCCGAGCTTGCCAGGATGTATGGGAAGTCAAAATCAACAGTCCGTTCCATCCTGGCAAAGAAAGTAGAAATCAAGGAAGCTAAAATTGCGAAAGGGATAAATGTGTTAACGAAACAGAGATCACAAACAATCAAAGATGTGGAGAAGTTGTTGTTGGTGTGGGTCAACGAGAAACAGTTAGCAGGAGATAGTGTTGTGGAGTCGATTATTTGTGAAAAGGCAAGGCAATTGCATGTGGATCTCGTGAAGAAAATGCCAGGAACGAGTGCTGCTGTTAGTGAATTTAACCCTTTCAGGGTGCGTGCCATAGTTCTACGGCTTTGAGTTCTGTGTCCAAACCGTAGTTCTACGTCATGAGCTCAGCTCACTCAGATAAGCTTTGAACGGTATATTTGGGCCTGGATATGAGAGAATACATCTATGTGGTAGGTGTGCACCACATAAAACAAATCCTGCAGCACACAGTGCATAATGAGAAAAAAAACTGAAACCGTAATTTTCGATTAAAACAGCGACTTTGCAGTGTTTTTCGTATACTTTTTATAGTTGTTTTTGCGATTTCTTGGTCTCATTTGATAGAATGAAAGATATATTACAGATATAGAGATGACTTTGGTTGGTTTTAGTATTGTAAATGGCTTGAAACTGAGCTCAAAGTACCGGAAATGTTTAATTTTGGCCAATGTTCAAGAGTAAACAAAGGACCTCACACGTCTAATACGCGCCAGCTGGTCTGTCTAATATACGTTCACAAATGTGGTGATATTATTTGTACAATTATTACAATATTGCATAACAGTAAATCTTCCATTTTTTTGGTTTGAATAAAAATTCATTATGTGAATAAAAAATGAAAATGGAATTCATTTGTAAAGACTGAAAATGTAACTAATGAACAGAAGAAATGTTAGTTTAGTGCCAGGAATGCCTGCATTGTTTATTCTGCACCCTATTTTGAAATTTGAATATTTTGAACTTTAGTTAAATTGGCTAAATTACCAATTTCCAACCCTTTATTTTGTAGTTGAAACAACGGGCGATTTCTTGTGCTCAATTGATAAAAGAAGTAATCTATGAAATAGCTAAGTATGCTGGAATAATGTAATTGTAAATGGGAGTCAAAATGGCAAAAACGCCGATGCAAATATCGCGCCCTCAAAAATTTATGGGGCATAATTTCTTCAATTGTCAATCAAATTTCATACTTTTGTTTTTTTACCTTGGGGGAAAAATTCTTTCCATTTCTAAGAAAAAAAAAAGATTTTTTTTTTTTTTTTTTAAATTTTGGACCCGAAAGGGAAATTGTTGATGAATTCAGGGTGCGGAGAGGCTGAAAGGGTTCCTCCCCCAAAAAGTGTTTTGTGAAGAAAAGCCCATGGAAGAAATGCCAAAAGGGGTTCCGCGGAGGAAAAGGCCGACAGGACACAAGCCTTTAAGGATAGGCTAACTCTTTTGTTCTGTGGTAATGCTAGTGGGGATTTCATAGTGAAGCCTTTACTGGTGTATCCTCTGAGAATCCCCAGTGTTCCAAAAAAAACATTGTCTCAAGAGAAATTGTGTGTGATGTGGAAAGCTAATAATAAGGCTGGGTCACGAGGAAATTTTCATTGACTTGGTCCGAAGTGTTTGCGAGTGTGAAAAAATACCTCCTGGAAAATAAATTGCCACTCAAATGCTTCATGGTACTGGACGTGCTCCTGCTTCCTCCGATGTGGAAGACCAATTGTTTAGGGGCTTCAGTTTTTTAACAGTGAAGTTCTTGCCTCCTAAAACCCCTCCTCTTATCAA